>JABJVR010034820.1:0-33616 GCA_025773905.1 Chitala chitala
ATAGTGTGAAAAACAGCAGTGCATGCATGGTGTATAGTGTGAAACAGAGCAGTGCATGCATGGTGTATAGTGTGAAACAGAGCAGTGCATGCATGGTGTATAGTGTGAAAAACAGCAGTGCATGCATGGTGTATAGTGTGAAACAGAGAAGTGCGTTTAGTGCAGTTTGAAACAAAGCAGTTCACTGCTCTTTCCTGCCTGACAATATATAGCTACAAGACACAGCTACCAGATTCATGCCAGATTCATGCCAGGTAAAACAGCTGCAGCTGAGGTGCTGACCCTGAGGAGCTCCTGATTACAAGTGTGAACTTGTGATATAAATAACAGTGTTTCAACCTGTAGGATGGCACAGCTACTTCAGTTAAAACAGAAAAATGTTACTTTTACATTTTCAAGGGAATGCTGAATATTTACAAGGGAATTCTGAATATTTTTGGCTAGAAATTTGCCTTTTGTACTTATTACTTTAAAAAGGAAAAGGAAGGGACTTGACTCGTGGTGGATTGAGAAAACTAAAATGAATGCGTTAACAACAATAACAAAACTAAATTAGTTTATATCAAGCTACATTAAAATTAAGTACAGTAAAAAAAAAAAACCTTGGGCCTCCCTCTCCCCGTCTTAATTCTTTATAACTCTCAGCTTCTCTTTAACATTCACTTTAGAGATTTTGGGTGAGATAATGCACCCTGCAGGGTGTGGATCTGTTTTCAGGCAAAAGGGGCGAGGTTTGTGTTGCATGCTGAAATGCCATTGGTCTACACTGCCAGGTAAAACACCATTACCTGGGTCAGCAGGTAGATAAAGTCAGACTGACAAGAGAACAACCTGGAAGGACTGTTCCTTGTTTCTACACCTCTCGTTTTGTGGTTTTGTGGTCTTTTCCCTTCTAAATTTGCCACAGTGCTCTCGAATATAGCAATATTAAAAGAAATAATTTTTTAGAAGATGATATCTCATTTTTCCTTCTGCTGAAACGCTATGGTGGTCTGGGTTTTTTTTTAATTATTATTGCTTTGCAGTGTTTCCTGCAAGTGCTTTTGATGTGGATCTAACAAGAACAAGAGGTGAGTGCTATATCTTAACGCAAGGTCAGCGAAAACTATGGACAAATTTAATTTTGATTCTGAAATGTAATGCAATGTTTTATTCCCCCAAAGTCCATTTTAAAGGTAGGTTCCACCAGGGAATACAAAAAAAATTATCATGATAAATTTAGATGTGCTTCCAAGTAGATTTCACTTTATTTAATCACTTGTTCCTAAACAATAAACATTCAGAAATGGCTGCAATTGCTGACAAATCCTGGAATGGATTCTGTGCAGCATTTTTCAAGCACTGTGTTATTATGAAGACAAATTACTGAAAGCAAACAATGAATTTTAAAATGACCTCATGGGACACAGCTTTACATTTATCACAGCAGACAGTGGTGAGCAGTAAAAAAGTACTAAGAATGTGTGAAATTTGCATATAATTATAAACATTCATACCTCACACAAAGTACTGAAACATTAAGATTGGTAACATATTGCCTAAATAACAGCAAAAGCCAAGACAACAAGCTGTAACCACACCACTAATAGCTTGCCAGAATGTAAGCATATACAGATGTCATGAAAGTAAAACTAAGGGTACGGGAACTCGTGGGCGGGGGAAGGTAGTCTGTTTAAGGTCAGGTAACTGCAGCAGCTGCAAAGAAAAGCAAGGCATTTGCCTATAGGTTAATCTCAGGCCTGTGCTTGCCTGTTGCTGTGCAAACCATCGACCAGCAGCCTTGAGGAACAAACAGGAGTGTGTCTTGTCTTGTCCGGAGAGCCACTCCCAGTCTTTGGGTCCACCTATACGCACAATGCATAGAGAGAAAGCTCTCCATTTAAAGTATGCGTGTATCATCTCAGTAAGTCCTGCAGATAGTCTTTCACATAGCAGCAGGTTGCTGGAGCTCTTTTTTGCAAGCATGCACAGTAAGAAAGTGCAAGAAAGTTCAAAGGGATTTGAAAGGACAAGATGTTTGTTTGCTTTTTCTTTCAGTGCTTAAAACTGGCGCTCTTTCTCCCAGCTTTCAACCTGCCACACTCCTGGATTGTCATAGGCCATCGGTGGGTCGCGGCAGCCTTGCAGACACCTGTGTGTTCTGTCCTTCATTCCACCGGAGTCTGTGTCTTTAACCAATCAGATTTCAGTGGCATGAAGTGTAAAAGACACAGGGCCAGCATCTGCAGCAGCTCCCTCAGCAGCGAAGGGGCGGTCCATAAGGGAGCATTCACCGGTTAACAGTTAACAGCCTACTGTGCATCACCTGAGAAACAGGATGACATTTGAAAGTAAATGCAGCTGCTGTGTATTTGTGTATAATTTTTGTGTGAGTTCTTAGTCTATTTATGCCACTAAAATTCCTTATGCACTGCATGTATCTCAACCTTTTTAAAGCCATAAACGCCTCCCTTTTATCTCTTTCAACAATAATGGAATTTCCTTCAAACTCCAGAAGAGGTTAGCATCAAGTAGCGTATCAAGAGCCACTGCCAATGCACACATTCATCAAAGCTCACTTAGTGAATGGATATTTTGAGCAGCATAACTAATGGTATTATGAGTTTGAACACCGCACGTGATGTGAGCTCAGAGAAAATTGAATGTGTAAACCCATTTGTAAATCAGTGGCTGAGTGGGATTTGTCTCTGATGTACTGATATAGGTCTCTTTGTCAAACAGCACTCTAGGGACAAAATGCACCAGATAAACATTGTATGTTCATCTTCTTGTGTTGCTTTCCACTTTAGTATTTTCTGAGAATTCAATTAGATATTATTTTCAGAATACACCCAGTAGTCTGAGATGGGGTTGGGGGAGGGGCGTGGCCTACATGTCAGTGTGTGTGTGTCTGTACAGTTTCAGCGTGACCCAGAGTTCATATGCCATGAGCTGTAGCGGAGCATGGGTAAAATTACTGGAAGCCCAGCTGAAGCAATGACATAAAATAAAAAATAAAAACCTGTTTGGTGTGACTTGATTGGTGGGAAGCCAAGTTCATCTTCGCTTCCCTTGATTCTTTTATTCAATATGCTTAGGCATTTATAACTGAGGAGTGCTTCTAATTGGGTAATCTTGTATGAGTTTTTTCAACCAAGGGATGCCAACATCTTAAGGCTTCCTGTAGATTTCTGCCCATTTCTTCATTACTTACACTCACGGCAAAATGATCACTCAGGACAGGCACACCTTATATGAGTTGTTGTACTTCCACAAACATAAAAGTGTGTTGAGGCAGCTCCAGCATAGTGGAAATCTGCCATCTTCTGCTCAACTGCCCTAGGGCACTGGCTCTCCAAGCAGACTTTAAGTTTACGAGCCCATAGTTTTACTTTCATTTGAAACTCCACCCAGCAAATGGCCCTAGTGGGCTCTTAATTCCACAGGCGTTTTAAATAAAAGCACAAACAGTCTTGAAAGTCTTGAAAGAAGACAATTATATCACACTGGTCTGGCAGCCTTTCATGTGCAGTGTTGTGTTACACAAAGATGGTAATGTTATCCTGTCAAAAAACAGTAGTGAGGTAACGACACCATGGTGCGTGAAAGGCAAGTCATTTTAATGCAAGGGCATCTTTCCTCTCTTAGTATGCTGAATCTACATTGGTTAGGAACCATTTCCCCACAATGCATGTTTTGAACTTAAAGAGTGAAAATATGTTGTGTCGATGGTCCTGATTGAAGAAGTTCATGAATGAGGACAGAAATTCCCCATTCTAACACTGTGCTCAAAGGGCAGGAAACTTGCTAAGAACAGGTTGTTGGGCAGAGAGGGAAAGGACCAGCTAGCATAACAAATCTCTTTCAACAAACACCATATGATACAGCCAGTACATCTGAAGGCAAATAAGTAGGATCAAACTGCATAAGTCACCTTGAGAAACCATTACTGTTGTAACTGTCCCAGCAGAGTACCCAAAATTAATTTCCCAGATGTTACTCTGCCTCTTTTGGTTGTTTTCCATAACATAGTATAGCATAGCATAGGATAGCACATTATAGCAAAGCACATTTCACCACAGCCCTGCAATGTCTTACTTTTAAACTGAGCACAAGAGCTAGTGTTCAGGGCTGCTTTCAATACACCTGTCATAGCTTTCATTGTGGTGGTTGGAAGCCAGCCAATGAAAGTTAACCCTGTTCCTCCCACTTCAGCTCTAGTCTACTGTGTTGAATGACATACCTAAAAGTAAACCAAAGCAATCTCAGTTCAATGTACTGAGTTCTACTCAATGTTCTACTCCTTTAACTGAAATGACTGAAAGTTGCTGCTTTTTGAAAATTCAAACTCTTGTACTGCAGTATAAGGTGCAAAGAAGTTAGTACAAATCAATCTATAAGTACAAAAAAATGTATGTATCTAAAACAAATCTAAGGATTGCATGAACACCAATTAAAACATGTGTCTTATGGAAATGATCTTTAATCATACTCAAATTGTACAGCACCCAGTTCAAACAAAGCTGTCACAGATGTACATACTTGCAGAGACAAAACAGGTCAGATTCGCACTGGAGACTTTGCTGCCTTTTTTATTTTAACACATACAGCCTCTCCCCCCAATCAATACATGCGCCAGTTGCACTGCCCCAACCCCAAATCAACACACACACACACTCGTGGAAGCACAAATGCCCTGCCCTTTTTGGAGTCTGCGATGCTAGCTTGCTCCATGGACTCATTAATACCCAGCATTACCATTACGACTGCCTAAGTGAAAAGGGATGCCAGCTGTCCAATAGAATTAGTGGCAAAAACACACCCTAAAGCAGCTTGGGGGCTCAATGGGCAGAACATGAGACTGGGTAGCGGTCTCCCAGTTCAAAGCCCAGTTCAGCCAGGTGTGTCTTCAAGCAAGACACTCAAACGCTAGCTCCCCGGGTGCTGCATGTGGCTGGCTGCCCACTGTTCTCCTCAGGGGATGAGTTAAATACAAAGAAGTAATTTCCCTCTTGGATTAATAAAGTACTATTAAATTTAAAAACAAAACGTGAGGCAGTACAAAAAACTAACTTATTACTCCACTGATGTATTGTGATAGTGATGATTTCATTACAGTATTCCTTTTTTAAATAGTAACAATGTTCAATATACATTTTCCAAATGTAATTCAAAATTATTTCACTGAGATCAAATTAATTCACAAATATTCTGATAATGACTTACAAAACCAAGTAAGTCCTTAATGTATTTAAATGCATCCACTATTAAATTATTATGCCAGGCTATATGGACAGGTAAATTATACAAGAACTTATATATTACTTATTGTTACTTATAGTATGTGTAAGGTACATATCTTATACTGTGCAATTTCAAACAGAAATTGAAATCTATTGAAATCTATAGACTTCTCCCAGGGAGCTTAGGGAACAAGGCAAGTGACACCCTGTATGGGGTGTGCACACCCAATCACATGCTGTGGGCTGTTTGGAAACACCAATCAGCCTACAGCGCATGCATATACATTCTAGAACTCTGACAACTTTTAAAAATAAAGAGGTTGTTACTAAGCTCTATAACAGATTGTACAATAACACAGGGTTTGCCATGAGACTTAGACAAGTAATCCTGATGTTTTGTTTTCTGACTGGCCCTGTTCCTGGACAGGACACAGGTAAGACCAAATACTTGGGGAGCACCTGTGTCTCTGAGGGACCAACTATATGAACTTTGGTGTTGTTTTCACCTAACTGCTCAGGTTTGACACACTGTTGCCTGATGCCGCAGTGACAGTTAATTGTGCATGTTCACTCGTTTTTACAAATTATACCTTGTATTACACTATTGTAATTGAGTATGTGGAGCTTTCTGCATCTATTGTTATGCTGTTTGGTTAGATCTGTTTCAAACTCCAGACAAAATTGGGGTTTGTACAAAATTTTCATTCAGCTTTATTAAAGCTTTATTAATAAATATTAAAGAGAGATGCTTGTGCAAAGAACACCAACGTTCTGAAACACAGTGCTAGACACACCAGTGTCATCCTCATACTTCATCTCTCCCAGTGGCTGGTGACATGGGGGTGCATCAGATCAAAAGGCTGGTGGAACTGCTCACAGTCCAAGAGTGCAAGGACCTCCTTGGCATTCTCTCCCGCCCCGAGGATAGCATCTTTCAGCAGCTGGAACACCTCACTGCAGAGAGCAGCCCTCCAGGGGTCCAGGCGCGTCACCAACGAGCAGCAGGTATCACCGTGGCGATGTTCCCTCAGCAGCTGGCCAAAGCCTGCTCACCTGTGTGGGCCTAGCAACCAGTTCTGTGATCTTCATCATCTTGTGTTTGTGTCATTGTAGGTGATTCAACACCATGTGACCATGACTGGGTTTCAGTTCTGGAAATTGTGCACCACCTTTAACTGCAGAATGGGTTTAAAATGTGATGTGTTTCTTTAACAAGCTGAGCTAGGCCTCATTTGACGTTTACAAATCTACACTCGTTTGAATGGTTGCAGTTTAATTGATAACTGAAAGTCAGATGCCTATGGGCATTTTAACAATCAGCCTCAGGTTGCATGCTTTTACCATCACAGGGAAATTTACAGAATTTCTTTATATCACATCAAAATGAAAACACAGAAATCCTGTGTTTGTTTGCAGAGAGGAAATCAGGGTTAAAGTTTGTCCTTTTTGTCCTTGACTGTTTTCGCAAAAACAGGAAACTGCATAAATCATGAATGTATTCATGTATATGTATTCACAGTTTCAGTATGCAATAATAACCAAACTTTCTGGAAATCATCACCTGCAATTCCAGACATTAGCCACTGCTAACACAGATGACAAAATGTAGCTGCGCACCTTGAATTATTTATCTCAGTAAAGAGTTTGCTCTTACAAGGTATCACATTATGCTATAAAGATACTGTCCCAGGCTGTGTGTGCTGTCAGCAGTGTGTAACTGAGAGGTCAATGGTAACATGTTTATTGAACATCTCTTCACTTTTTGTCACGTCTCCAAGATTCTTGTTTTTTTCCCCCTTTGAGAACTCAAGGTAAAGCACCTGTTCTGTGAACCTTTCTACAAGTTAGCTGTCCAAAAGGGTGGAGTTCAGCCCTGCTGTAATTGCATCCACTAATCCACTATCTTTCTTGTGCGTGTGTGTGTGTGTGTGTGTGTGTGTGTGTGTGTGTGCGCGTATACGTGTGTGCGCCACAGGGTACGACAAACCATGTGAGGCAGCGCTGATGGACTGGCTCATCATCCATGGGAAGAACATATTTTACGACAGGCTGTTCCGAGCCTTGCAACACATCGGGAGGACGGACATCGCTAAAGGTCAGACACGCACTTGGCCATGACCTCCAGCGCTCAATCTCACAAGAACAGATTGGAAACAAACCAACAAATTAAACACTTCCCACTGTTGTCCTTTCCCATCGTTTGTCTGTTCTATTCTTCCATTAAAACGCTTGGGTCAGTCTTGGGAGAAACTGCACGGTCTAGTGCCTCTTCACACATAGGGAGATGTAAATGGTCTAATGGCCCGATTTGACAGAGCTGACAATGAATTCTGCGCTAACCATCTGTTCCCTTCATCATCTGAGTCAGAGAGTCGAGATGGAACAGGAAAAAAAGACGTGAAGGCAACAGCTTGAGAACTGTAAATATTTCAGTCAAAGCAGCGTAAAGCAAAGTATCAAAGTAGCGCCTGCACTTCACACTCCGAGTCTAAAAATATTCAACAAAGACTAAACAAAAAGCCCCTTTGTCTTTAAAACTTGTAATTAATTGCTAATGAACTCTCGCAAAGGATATGACTTTCGTTGCAGAAATTTAACTGCACTACTTTGCTTCAACTGCAAAGCTCATAAGTAAAACTCCTCTTGCATGAAACATTTCCTGATAACCACACGTTTGTTTCATTTGCACACCTGGCTAAACTCACAACAGGAGACGTATGTGAAATGGATGCATCTGTTTTTGTTGTGAAATCTACAACTCGCTAACTTGCAAAAAAAAAAATTGCTCAGTTGGTGTTGAAACAACACCACCAATTAATGCAAAATTACAAAACAGGTGTCCACAATGCAGTACAACAGCATCATCTTGTACATGGAAACACTTCTTTGGTTTCTCCAGAGGTGGGAAAGAATATCAACCAGGACAAGATGCTGAACATCCAAAAGTACGTGGAGGGCTACCATCGCCATGTGGAAGCCATTAAGTCATCCCTGCTTCAGACAGATGGGATGCAACAGCAAGCTGACAAGAGAAACGCAGTCAGACGAGGTACATCTTACAAACACAGAGCACCTAGGCCAGAGGATGCTAGTATAGCTCATTAGTGGTCTGTCCGCACCGCTGATCTGCATATTAAACTTGGTTTAACAAAGTGCTTGGCTGGGCATCTAATTACAAGGATAATCAGTGAAAACTTTGGGTTAAATGTCCTAACCCTAATGATCCATGACCAAGCCTGCTGACAGCGACCCCCCAGCCGTAGCTGAACATACTCACGGATATTGAAAGTATTGATTTTTCCCTGCCTGCTGATGGTGACACAGAGGTCAGGTTATGAGAATGTTAAAGCGTAGTGGAGTATGAGAATGGAGAGGATGCTTCCCTCAGGACCACTCCTCACTGACAGTTCCGCGTCAACCAACAGGCAGGGACCTGACCCGGCGTGACCTGGAGCTGGTAGTGGGACACGAGCGGCGCCCACCTCATACTCGGCACCCCCTAGATGGGGCCCTGACCCTGATCTCCGGCATCCTTCTGGGCTTTGCGGGCACCTTCCTGGCAGCGGGGCTCGTGCTGCTTTTCACACTCCATGTCTCCAGGAGCGACCTGCACAAGCTGCTCCAGCTTTCCTGCAAGGGCCGGGCTCGAGCTCAGAGACTACGCCGCCGACCTCGCCAGGGCCGCTCACCAGAAACTCCGAAACAGGCAGCGAGAGAGACACCAACACAAGGTCCCATGGAAAGGGCAACAGTGGTCCAATCTAGTCATCCCCTTCAAGTGTTTCATGACCCTGCCAAGAGGAAAGTGGGCTATGCGTGGTACCAAGGGGGGAGTATGAGTGACAGCAGAAGTGCACTATGTTGTTAAAAAAGAGCACTACATAAAGACATATGGAGTATTCTAAAGTCCGTTTGTTTATTATGAGGAGGTTAAATGCATTCGTCATTAGTCCTGTACACGAGTTCACTATAAGTGTCAGGAGTCAAGGATGTACGATCAGCCCTTTTAACTGGGACTCTCCTAGCTCAACACGATACTTGTGCATCTTTGCAATATTCCAAATATTCAAATTCTACCTGTTGAGAGTATAAATTTACTGTTAGTTAACATTGCCTGACTCTGCAGTATGCTTATTAAAACAATTAAGAGTAAGAAAATTTCATTGCTACGTTTAGGCATTTCGAAGGATGCATGCATAAACTGCGAAAACAAGCACAGCTGTGGCTGAATTCCCAGAAAGGGATTCTCTTTGCCTTACTGCAAGTATCCAGTATGTTTGTGAAGATACTGAACTCATTTCTAAGGCAGCTCTCAAAGATAGCAGACCATGACAAGTTGGTGATTAGAAGAGCTAGTAAAAAAACCTATAAACCAAAAGAAAAAGAATACATTAAATTTGATGATAGGGTTTGAGAGGGGGGGATAAAACAATTACTAGTAAACTGTAACATATCAGAGGCACAGAAGTAATACTGGAGTCCGATATTGCATTTTTAAACATAACAGGAGTCAGAAGACTCCGAGACAACATCCTTCATATGGCCCTGTGTAACATGGGCCACTTTGGGCAGAGTAGTGACGGAATTTGTTCAGTCTTCATCGAGCATACAGTCTTGTTTACCTTCTGAGTGCCTCTTGGTTATAGACACAGGGCATTACACCCAGACTGGGCCCAAGGGCAGGATGTCTGGTATCCTGCAAACACACACATTTTAAGAGACGGCCCATATGACCCTTGAATTGAATCATTAAGCCGCCCTGCCCTCCTGGGCTTCACTGAAATGTTGGATATTGCCTCTGTTTTTATGTTTTCCTCCTCCTGACAAGTGCCTTTCCCGTTGGACCTGTGGCTATGAATTTCCCCACTTCAGGGTCAATTAAGAAGGTTCATTAGGACTCTGCATTAGCTCTGGGACATTTCGCCATTTGCTCACAGTATTCCCTTGTGTTTAAAGGACCATTCACAATGATTTGTTAAATTAATAATAATTCTTTCCCTGATTGCAAATGCGAACAAGCGAGGACAGCGTCCACGTTGCTGGGCCACGTGAGACACGGGAGACTGTATCACATTCCCAAACCAATAAAGACAAAGCAAATAAGTCAAAGGGCTCTGCCTCCATCCTCCTCAGGACCTTCTAGGAAACCTCAGCTTATAGGAAAAATTCAATAGCATCGAAGAGAATTAAGGCCCAAAAAGGCTTTTCCCTCGGGTGATTGTAGGGTTCCTACAATCTACTGCTGCTCCAGAAAAATCCATAAAAACCACAAAACATGTTCTGTAATCGGAAAACATCAAGGAGTCAGTTCATTGCCCACAATCTTCACGATTTTATTGTCTTTGCTGAACTCACTAACGCACGTATGAGATGCAATTTGCGTTACACTAGCCTCGGTAATTATATGCTCACTGGTGATGGCATTAATAATGCGAGAAGTTTTTGCGAGCACATTGTGGCGTGCATTATTACATTGTCAGCAGTGGGCTAAGTGGGAGAGGCACCTGCGGCGAAGCGTGTTACAACGGCAATGCCAAGAGACTCACTGCCACCTCCAATCTCCCCAGCAGCCAGTCACTGCATGGAAACCAGGAGTCACTTCTCCAAGCCATGAGAGGCAATTTGGGAGGCTAATAACCATGACTACACCAGCGGACAAGAGGAAGCAACCAGCCACAAAAAAAAACGCATGAAATATTCGGGGTCAAATAGGGTCAAAGTGTTGTTGAGCATTGAGGAGGATCCATTCAGTCATCACTGGTCATGGTCCTGTAAGAAAGGAGTATCACTGTTTCTTTTCCTACTCTGCGGCAAGAGGTGAAGCCAAAGGTCATGACAGCTTCTCAAAACAGGGTTGGACTGAGACTTGAAAACAGCTCTGGACTTTTCAAGTGCCAGACTGAGGAAAGGGGTGGGGGGCATTGGGGCTGGACAAACCATTGAATACTGCTGTCGGGGAGGGGGGTTAGCAAGATGTACGTTTCACAACAAAAACAGATGCAATGCAATCTACAAACTACAGACCACTTATGTTGAACATAACAGGCACATGCACGCCTCAAACCTATTATATATTTTACGGTAAGTACATCTGATGGTCGTCCACACACTAGCTTGACTGGCCATTCTGGAATTTCACAGAATGTCCAGATTACCAGTCTGCCTATGTCTCAAAATATATCAGAAACATAATAAAAGAGCCTGTTTGGATATTTAATAAGTACAAGCCATACACAGCAATATTAGCTGTGTGTTAGCCAAGAGGCTAGGAAGAAAAGCTGATGAAACCAGTTTGAAATACAATGGCAATATAACACATGGGCAGGGAGTAGACATGACATTGTTGTTAAATCCCTTCTCCCCACCCTACACACAGCTGTATACTCTTTACCTAAGGGTGCTCGGTTTTTGTGCATCCAAACCCCCGGCTATCTTGCTTGTTCTTTCCTGTTTAACCAAATTACATTGTTATATTCATTTTACCTAATGTGCTTCAGGAAACCAAGCACAGATTAATAAAGGTGTTAATCAGTAATTAGCGACAATTACTTCATAAATCAGCATCTGAAGGAATTATAATACATCGCAGGTGGAGGTCCTTTGTAGTAACGACAGAACACAAGACCACCGACAACAACAATTCTGCAGATGTCACATCCACAGCTCATCTGTCCTTCAATTCTCATAGCTTCTACGATCCTCATAACCATACAGGGCTATGAATATATCTAACAGCAAGATGAAACGCACAGTACATTGTGAGGGTAGATGTTTATGGATTGACATACCATCTTAATTCACAAAACCAGCACAAATCATGTAATTTTGCTGAAATGAGGACTCCCACACAGCACCTCACACCATCCACTGCTCTGCCTGTAACCCCAGCATGTGTAACACGTTAGTTAGAACATCGCTTTCCATTTTGAACAATTTGCTAAGTTAAAATCTTACATTCTTTTAGCTCAAAGATGAGGACATTGTCTCCCTTGCTTCCAGAGGTTTAATTTATATATTTGAAAGACCTCATTAAATAGCCCATCATTTAGCGATCTGAAAATAAACCAGGGAAAAGCAAACCACACTTGTGTGTTCATGTAATGACCACAATCTCTCCCAAGATAAAAGCAATTACAGTATTTTTTATTGCTGCATTAAATATAGATCTTAAAACATATATTAGACTCTTTAAAGGTTTTATTTCTCTTTCCGCACTACTTTTTGAGGTCAAAGGAAAGCTAATGAACCCAGCAGTGTGTTGATGAATGTCTGTTGCTTCCTGGAGATAAGAGTTTTATTTCAGTTGGATTTATTTACCTTGTTACGGAATAGCAGTAATTTGTTGTATTCTTGTCTTTGTCATAGCCACATTCATTTGCAATTATTTCAGCTGCAAAAGTTTCTAATAGGCAAAAACGATTGCAGAAAAATATTCTGAGTTAAAAACTGATTCAGTTGAATCAGCTGTGCATTATACGAAGCGTACAGGGACCTGAAAACACATTTTAGTGAAAAAAAAGTATTTTTAATGTTGACTGTTAAAAAAATGTGTGTTGAATTAAAATCTACATTTAAATGCTCAGATACAAGTTTAGTCTTTTCAGTTTTCATACCAAGTGTGTATAATGAAAATATACTTCCTTATAGTAAAAATCTGTTTCCAGCTCAAACTTAAATTTGTTGTGAAATCTCTTCAATAAATCTATTCATTTCAAATTGTGTACAGGTTCTATAACTATAATATATAAAATATAAGGACTCCTCATTACGTTATTCATAGAAATGAGCTGAGGGCGTGTTATCTTTTGAGTGTTACTCAGACTGAATTCAGTAAATGTTTATTCCCAAAAGTTTTTATTTATCCGCTTTCAAACTGTTCTTCGTATTCGTTTTGACTGCTAGGTTGCTGATTGGCTTCACTGTTGTCTGTTCTTTAATACAAGTAGATCACAAGATAAACATTATTTCCTGTTCTTGATGAAGAACGATCGTTTATATCACCAAATGCTTCAGGTTTTCCCCTCTCTATTACGGTTTCCTATGGGAGAAAAAAAAGAAACCGCTTCGATGTTCGCTCCAGCAGTTGTAAATATCCACAGTGCCCTCTAGTGGAAAGCCTGAGTCTCAGACGCTGAGAAGTGAAAAGCAAGCAGAGTCACGAGTGTTCCAGAGTAACACAACCAGTCGGAATGAGCCTGGTATCTGGTTTATTTAAGGTCCAGACCCAGCTTTCTTAGTAATCCACTATCAGGCTAATGTGCAGCACAAGACATTGCTGAGCATAATGATAAATCTATCTGCAATTAAAATTTCATTTAGCAAAATGAAAATCTCACCATTAACTGCCTTTATATTGCCTCATGTGGTCTACACACGTTATCGGTGTAGAGTATGTCACCACACTCTGCCCTGCATTCCCCAGTCTAGAGATGCCAACTGACTGCTCCCCTGCTCCAGGACACAGCATCAGACTTGGGAGGGGTGGCACATGGCCTTTTCCATTGCTACCCACTCTGGAATCCTGTCTCCAATCAAATCCAGAATAATCTACTGTCATTCTGTATTTAAGAAGTACCTCAGCATTTATGTTTTTAAGATTGCTTACAGTGTTTTGTTCTGTGAATATCTACTTATAGATCTGATTCCATTACTCTGGCCTTTCAGTTGTTTTTCACTGTCAGTGTTCATATACACTTGTATTCTTATCTGTAAAGTGTCCTTGAGTAGCTATAAGCTGTTTTATTATCATTTATTGCAAGGAAAATTTAAAGGACAATATTAAAAATTTTAGTCTATATACCGTATATAAAGCTAACTGCCTGCCTGTTTGTTGGTCACATGATTACTCACAAACTAATGGGGCTAGTACACCGATCTTGGTCTTAATTGAAAGCTTATGACCTGGTACATTTTGGAAATTCAAAAATCTTTAGGTAGTGGCAACCTGGTGGGCATTTTACTAGCGGGCATGCTCCCCACAAGCCCGTCTATTGGTTCAGCCAGGTTCAGCCAGCAGTGATAACATCATACATCGCAACACAATAAACTAAGCAGCCAATAAAAACATGGATAATTTGTAGAATTAATTATTGCTGTTAACTACGGTAATAACAGTAGGAATGAAAGACCTCCTGAATCTGTTGGTTCTACAGCGCAGCAGCACACATACACGGGTGAAACGTCGGTTACAGGGTCGACCACCGCAATACAATCGCATTACTTTAGAAAACTGTATGTTAATAGTGAAAGCATCATTTCATCAGCACAACATAATGTCAATGTAAAAAGAGAAAAACAACATAGTGCTGAATGGGTGATAATCTCCCACGATTCACTTCACTTTCTCCTGAACTCCAAAGGCTCCTCTCCTGACCTGAAAACAACAAGCCTTTATCATTTTCATTTTCAATGACGCCGAGTGCATAGGATGGCAAAGTGACCTGTGCTCCTATGCTTATTGCAAAGTGATCATCATTGTGTGTTTATTTTGTTTAGCTTCACATTTATTTGCATTTTATTTTAGGAGCACGTCATTGTGTTTCACTAGTACTTAAATTATGTTTCATTTAATATATTTTTAAAAACAATATCAATACACAATTTCTCATTTTTCTAAACTAATTTCTGGGTCATGTTACAGTGTACAAAGCTGTCTATTCACTCACTGTTCACATTTCATTTAAAATATAAAACTGCCATATTACAACATGTTAAGATATGTTACTTCCCAGGATCTTTACCATGAACAGCACTAAAGTCTACAAGGACTTCGCCAGTTCCAGTGTGCCAGTGCTGTAACTGTAACTTGTCCGGTTCCCCCCTCCCCCACATAACTGCATTAATTTGCTGATGCAAAAAAATACTGTATATCGTGTCAGAAAAGCAAACAAAAGGCCACCATGCTAACAGGAGTTAGTGTTTGCTCATGCGTGCCTGGGCACAGGTGGCACGGTGGCAGGCCACCACACCCCACCCCAGTGTTTCCCCATTGCCAACGACTGAATAAAAGCTTTACTGCCTGATGTCAATCATATCCCTGAACAAATCGCTATTAATTAGCTGCTTACAATTTAGATCCAGCTAAGCTTGCTGGATTAGCATTTAAACAGATAGGCAAGGACACACAGCAGCAGGTTGGAAGAAAAGAAACATTTAAGGAAGCGTCTGGCTAGACAGGCGTCCCGAAGGAGGACCAGTTGTTTTGCAGCAGCCCCTATTAAAATTTGGTTTATGACAAGAATCATCAAACTCCACAAAAATTTTAAAATTTTATAGTACTTTATTAATCCCAGAGGGAAATTGCTTCTTAGCAGTGGGCTGCCGCGTGTGGTGCATGGGAAGCTAGCATTTGAGTGTCTTACTCAGGGACATACCAAGCTGGCATGGGATTTGAAACAGGAGACTTCTGCATCCCTGGTGGTCTACCCATTTATTTTTATTTATTGTAATTTCTATGAAATTTTAATTTATGGTCAGTAATGGGGGGGAGGGGGGTGTTGTCGGGTTTTTCCCGACAGACTGACGTAGTCCCTCAGTGCAATTCAAGTCATGTCTCTCATGGAACAAATCCACAAGGGGACACCTACTACCAAGGCCTGAAAGACATCTTCCTTCCCTTTTGGTCACCATCTACTCCTCATGTCTACACATAAAAAAAAAAACTGGCAGCCCCTGTACAGCCAAATCTCCTGGGGGAGAGCGATTTCGGCACCTTATCAGTTAACAAACATCTGGTTTTGCAAACCTGTTTACTTCTGGCCATGCTTCAGTACTTCTTTGCTGGGTAGTTATTTCAGACTTACAGCATCTGACATGTTAAAACATTTTTCACGCTGTAAAGAGCCCTTGTGAGGCGTTTGCGAAACATGTTGTGAATAAGTGAAGCGTCCCAAATGAACGGACGGAAGCTGGCGGTTACTCCTGCCTGTGCTGAACTCGCCCGCTGTCGTTCCAGTGATAAAAATAAAAGAAAAATGCGCGAAACTGTAAGACACCATCAGCAGCTGCCAGCAGGCCTACTGGCTGGCCGGCCGTCACCAGTCACACTAGTTGTTTTCACATTTTACTATGCATAAAGTTGGAATGTAAAAAACGAGCACACTGAATATAAATGTAAATTAGCAAGTAGAGCAGTCCCTGGTTTAACAGATCTCACTGCTAAGACAAATTACACCCTGAGCTCGCATGCCTGATCGGTCTCAGTTCTGCAAGGACAGCACCTGAAATTCTCTGCCGCAGCTTAGCCGAGATTCAGAGGATGGAACCTCTGCTCAGTCGGGCACCTCAGTTTGAAGCGTTATCACCGCATCAGTTCTTTTTGGATTGCCAATCCGTTAAAGTATGGTGGGGGCCTTGAATAAAAAATGTGCGTCTTTTCAATATAAGAGCTAGCAAACCTTTGATTGCTGCCACAATCAGTGTTGTGCAGGGTGTATATTATCCTGTTAGCTTATATATGTTAGGTTTCTGATTAAAATTCAGCCCAAGCATTGTAAGCATATTGGAAGCAATCAACTGGACAACCTGGTCTCTCTATGTGGAGCCTGATGAATGCTACTACACTATATACACTTCATAAAACAGCTTTGCAAACATCTTCCTTAATTTCACTGTTGCTGCTGAACAGCGAAATAATGGGACACCATCTGTACACATTAACAAGTGTGTTAAGTTAATTAAGTTAAAAGGAAACCCCAACACAAAGGCAAGACTAAATATCCTAAAGTATTTTCTAATCTTAATGTCAAGATTATTTGGCATTTGGGGCTGCTGTCACGCAGTTAACTGAGGCCTTCCCATTACGAATGGCTCAGTTATATTAAAGTTCCATTGTATTAATGCATATTAGGGTTTTTTGCCATAACCCAAAATCTGACCGACATGTAACATGCAGAACATAAACCAGATATCCATACTGGGTTGACTGAGGCCTGGTTTACCAGCAGCCTCCACTGATACTGTCGGATAGCGGCGAGTTAATGGAAATTATGGGAGATGGATGATATGCTGCAGCCACCCCTTACAAGAGCAGCCAAAAGAAAAAGAAGGTATTTTTGCCAGAAGGCAAATGGACCAGCCTCCTGCTTTGTCAAAGCAGGTCTAGATAACCCCTGAATATGGAATATTCAACGGATTTCCATCATTATATCTGTAGTGGAATTTCTTTCCCTTGAAGTTAATTGCTTTGCATGTAACAAATGGAACAAGTTCTGTCAATGTGACAAGAAAGGTAAGGCTGTGAACAGAACTGCGGGTGGAGTTCTGTTGTACAGAGGAAGGGTGCACCCGCCTCCCTTAGTATGAATGACACACAGGTTCACGTCAACATGCTCTCTTAATAAAAACATCCATCTAAAACACAGGCTTTAAAATGATAAACATCTACCAACATCTTTGGCCTCTGGCCTCCCTGAGCTCCTGTGAGCTTGCTCCATGTTTAGCCTACCCATGTTTAAAGTGCTAAAACTGGAAACAGCACTCCTATCACTGTAGTCTCCCTGGCACTCAGAGGAATCTGTCATAAATGATTACCTTAGGGGGCACCCTCTTTTACAATTGATCTTGTGTTTATTCACAAAACAAAACTTTAAAACACATTCATCTTCACTTACAGGTGCATCTTTTGACATAATTCAGATGTCTAAGGAGGCCCTTTTAATAAAACCTTGCATTTAATTTCTATTTTTTAAATTCTGTCCACTGTTGCCTTAATTGTTCAGCTGCCGGATGCTAAATTAAGATTTAAATGAACACACAGTTGAACTGGTCCTGTAATGAATGATGCATAGCACTGTATTAGTACACTTTGGAATGACAAACCATATCCATTATAATTAATGTAGTCCCAGATGGTTTGTAACAAGAGGACTTTAAAATGATAAATATTCACTACCAAGTTTGTGCAAGCCAGTCAGTGGAACCTTCATCATCTCAATGTCTGCTGGAATGTATGAAGGAAGAGGACTCGTAATATGCCAAGTGTATAATGCCTTTCATGCACAACATTTACACTGAATGATATTAAAAAATACTGCTCAAGAAGGCATTTCCCAAACTCACCTAAAATTAAAGGTAGTTAAACATAACATGCGAGCATGTGACTATTTAAGCATTCTGGGAGTGGCTCAGGAACAAATCAAACCACCAGATATGCAAAGGGGGTCACCGACTCAGAGTACTCGTGCTGCCCTTTGTCAACAGATTATGTCGTTGATGTCTTTACTTAATTCTCATGTTTCTGTAGCTCAATAGCATGTTCAAACACCCTTGGTAGGCTAGACTGTGATATGCCCAAACTCACCTAGACTCATTCTGAATCAGTATAAGTGCTTTGACCCCTTGAACGGCTGAGAGTGTCCTCCAGGTAACCTACCTGACATCCACTTGTAAACCGTCCATGTCGGGGTGCACATAGATCAATCCATAAACGACACAAGGCCCGTCCCGGGACATTGTTTGGGTCGCAAGCCTAGAATCCTTATAACTGGCATGTACAGTATGTCAGTGGATCCGCGTAAATCTACAATGGGAAACCATGTTCATTTTCACGTTGGACGACATCAGCAGCCTAATTCATGTTTTATTCTTCAGAATTATATGTTTAAAGGGCTAACTATAATTAAACATCATGGAAAACAAGAGCCACACTTTTCTGCATGTTTTAACCAAAAGAAAAACAAATTAAATAACTACATTACATCAAACAGGGGCCTGCAGTTTAATTGAATGATAAGTAATTAACTGTCCTCTTACCAGAAACAGCCTCCTTCGTTCTTTGCTTTAATTAGCCACCAGAGTATTCTCAGAATGTTTAATTAGTCTGGGAGTATCGACTGCAATAATTAATATTAGTCTTTGGTGAACTGACAAGCCACAGTGAGTCTGTAAACAAGCTAAAACTGAATAATGCTTTTTGCTGTTTCCTGCTGACAGGACTGACGCTGTTTACTCGCGTGTTTGGTGGGGTGTCTATAAACACTAGGTGACAACAGATCTTTTCTTCTTGCATGTCTGATGAATTGGGCCTCTTGACTAATGCTGGGTTCCCGTTCTTCAAGGACTTTTAGAAATTCCTCAATCTGCAGGCTTCAGGATGTAAAGAAATGGCTGTCTTCCCACTGGGGAATGGAAATGTAGTTTCTCAATCAGCTCATTAATTAAGCTGGCCAAAAGCTGACAGTGGAGGTGGGGCTTTAGCTGTGGAAAGACTGTCCCTTGTGGAATGACACGTTTAAGAGCTCAAGACTTCAATCAGGAGGCTTTTCACTGAACAATACAACACACACAAAGTGCTGTTTTAGTCAGAGAGGATACTGCCATAAACTGAATTTGCCTATCCGTTGCTGTGCACTAAATCTATGTTAAGTGGTTCAGGAAAACAGAGCCGAGAAGAGCACTGTGTAAAAATAAATTGAACAGAATTGAATATGGCTCATACTGGACTAAATAAATCAGATTATCCATCTTCTAAATCCATTAATGGGCTGGCCCTATTTAGCACACTTACCACCATTATGGATATATAGCCAATAACCTGAGTTTAGCCATTCCATCACCAACGCAAGAATCACATTAGCTCTACACCCTCCACCCCACCCCCCACCCCATTTATTTTCACAGCAGTAGCTGAAAACTCTATTTCTATTTCAAAGAAAAATAAACATCAAGAAAAGTGATATAATTCAGTGTAGAATAATTTAAGAAATATGAGCACTGTGCTGACTCAATATGCATATATATATAAATCTCTGTAAATTTATATTTATTCCTGACAGAATATATTGAGGCTTTGGAATAGCCTTTGTCTGCTTTCATTCTTCTGTTGTCCCATAAGCTTACGTTTACCTCAGTTTATGAGGCTACTTCTAATAGGTATGAAAGCATTTGTGGTGAATGACAGCATAGTGTAAGCGCTACCGTTACAATTCAGACATAGGTTTTTGCACATCTCCTTGTGATACCTCTGAGGCTCAAACAGTCCCTCTCCGTGCCCCAGTGTCCTCAGCCTCTACTTGCTGTTGTTGACAGGTCACATGGTGCGGAAGGTGTGAGACGTTGTCATAGCGCCATCACTGTCACTGGTGTGGCAGTCACGTTGAAAAAGCATTGAATAGGCTAAAATGCTGGTGGAGAGAAGGTGTCTGAGAGGTGCTCGCGCATTTCTTTTGTGAATTTGTGAAGAACGCAAAAAAAAATAAAATAAAATAAAAAAAACAGGCTTCATACGCTTTGTTGCCAAGAACAGCTTCCCATTTAGGGCCAAAGGCTTGAACCACTTTCTGCAGTGATACAAAGTCAGCTACAGTTTTTTTTTCTTTCTTTCTTTGACTTTCCAGCCGTGCAGGCGTTCCTCAGGCTCCAGACAGGCAGCGCAGAGGGCCGGCAAGAGATGCCGTCAATCTGTCATCCAGGCTGGTGCATTAGACATGCAGAGTCTCCCACTGCTCCCAATTAAAGCTGATGGTCTGTAATTACCTGCGGCTCGGTTCGCTCCGTGCGGAGCCGGGCCAGAGGGCCAGGTGTGCGACGCGGTGCTACGAAACATCTGCTTAATGGCAGTGCTCTCCGGGTGCCCAGCCTTCAGCACCCTCGGAAATTAGCGCACATGCGCCTCGGCAGCCCGATCTCATTGTGCTTCGCTTCCCGGCTAAACGCTTTGCGCTCTGCTTTTTCAATAACAGCATCGTGCTTTTCAAAACTGTTTTAAAATGCACCGAGCTTAACATTAAACAAAATACATTCAGGAATTTGTCCGTGTTTTTGAAATATAACGGTGTTGCCATAGGCAGCTTTAATAATATTAAACATTTAATCTGATTTGCCAACTAGTTTGCCTGCTCACAATTTTTTGCAGAATTCTCGACGCGAAACTCGTTGCACAATGCAAATCACTAGCAGTGACAGTTCAGTTAGAATGCCATTAAATGTGGCAGTAAGAATGCATACAATTAAGACTATTAAAAACGCATATCTCCACTCTTAATGACTAGAGGGAACTTTTAAAGTCCACATGTTTATTGCCGTCTCATAAGTTGTAATTAAGGGAATTGAAGTGGTAGTCATTTTGCATTAATAAGTTTTTCATTATTTCCTCATTAATTTGGTTTTTCCACAATTATAGGTGTATGTGCAGGGAATTTAAAAGTTTTGAGAATTTGTGTTTTTTAATCAACCTTTCTCTCTTTGTTAACCCCCTGTGTTACCAGTGTTTTTGCTGCTGAATAATTATTTTTGCTGCACTGCTCCTTGTGTTATTGGAGCAGGCTGAGGGAGCCGGCCGGTTTTGAACCCAGGTCACCGGGCGCGACAGTTGCTAAAGTATGCCAGTGCTTTCAGAGAGCATTCACCTCCAGTCTTCTCGGTGCACGACGAGGCTGAATATCGGCAAAATGCCACCAATTCAGTCACACTCTACAAGCTTGAGAAAATGTTATGATCTTTGCGTTTCAGTGAAGACCGTGATGCAATTATTGTATCATTGGTGATCTGTTTGTTAAAATTTATTGACTCTGACATTTAGCGCCCAGCAGGGGAAAAGAAAATTGATATATTGGACACCTTCATTTGAGTTTTGCCTTTTTGAGGGCTGGCTTTTATCTTCACGTCAGATAAGCTCTTAGGTGTCTAACCCAGTGGGAACTCATTAGAAAAGTTACAGGTTGTGAAACTGTGTGTGACTAACAAAACAGGTAAACATATTGGGGGGGGGCACCAAAAACAACTGTACTTAACATCGACTCTAACCAACCTATCAGGTATTCTCCATTGTGTCTGACTGCTTGGTTACCTTTCAGAGATGTAGGCATGCCAGCTGTTAAATAATGAGTGAATCCATTTGCATATATAAAAAAATGTAAGATAACTTTTTCTTACATTTCATTCATTTATTTTTCAACCACTTATCTCGGATTGGGTGACAGGTACTGAGCATCATTCATATGTAAAAAACCTTAGTGCACATGTAATTGCATGTGATGTGACTATGGCACCACAATAAATGTTATGTAAATTAAGACATACAAAATTACCAGTCAGTAACAATTGCATAAAATTTTTTTTTCTTTTTTTGCACCATTTTAAGAATGTGTGTTTTTTATGTCTGATAGTATACATGGGTTTGTGCAGGTCCCTGTAATTTTGATAATACAACGGATTACTGTTGGATAATGCCATCTCCAGTGTTTGCCTTACAAAAAAATAAAATAAAAGGGGGAACCTTCCCCAGAATTTGAATAACAATGCTCGCAAGCTGATACAAATGCAAAATACGTGGCCAGAAAAGAATAGCATGAATCCTCAAAGAGGAAGCCTCTCTAAAGTTTCTTTTTTGTCATTCAAAATTTCTTTCTAATTTGATTTGTGAATAGTAATATTTGAGAAATCCCACCATGGTACATTAGTATTATATATTTTCATGCAGTAGATTTGGCACAACGGCAAGCTTTCCAACACAGAAGCCGACCCAGAAGGTACAAATGCACTGGTCAGTGTAATTAGCTCAAACAATGCACTATGCAATTAAGCGGCTGCATCACAGTAAACAGAGCCAACAAACTGCTGACTCTGCTCTCTTTCTGCAAAAAGACCATGGCCTTTCTCTTCCACTCAGTTGTGACAGCGAGGGTCGGTGGTTCATTTTGGAGCCCAAGCCAGGTGCCAGATCAGCTCATTCCCAGAACCGCCCACTGCCCTGCATCCACACCACTCTGCCCATCCTGTTTAGTGCCTCTCACTGCCTCTCCTGTTTAGTGCCTCTCACTGCCTCTCCTGTTTAGTGCCTCTCTCTCACTACAATGACACTAGGCTAAAAAACAGATAAATTGTACAAAATTAATTGTCATGGATGAAAAAGATTAATAAACAACAGCCATATAAATTGACAAACAGCAAATTCACAATGAGCAGATGGATAGTTTGTAATTATATCTCAGTGTTTTAAAACCAGCAGTTTCCTGGGGGAACTTATTAACATAATTTTTTTCTTTTAATTTTTACTACATTTAAATTTGGGCAGTTTTAATGATACTCACAGCATGCTAAGTCCATATTGCAGGTACCCATGTGACATCTCATGAGCCTCAACACTGCCATGTTTAGGCCCAGGAAACCCTATTACTGAGACATAATGCACTGTCCAAACTGTGAGCTCACTGTCACATTACACCTCATGGGATTGCGCAGGCAGCCTATATTATAATAATTGTGAGTACGGGATTCTCTACTACCCTCTAGTGGCCAAAACCTTCCAAACATTGGCACTATGGTCATCTGAGCTTTTAACCTTTTTTCTATTTGAGATTTTATCTGGTGGTAAGTGTGAAGCATCACAAAAATATAAAATTATTAAAAATTTTTAAATAAGGAACAGTGATTCCTGTTTTATAACAAAGGTAACGTACAGTATTATCTCTTTGATTTTTGTAAAAATGTAACTATAATGGTGTCTCAATATAACGCAGACATTGGGATCTCAAATATTTGACTGCTTTGTGACAAGGAACTCTTTCTGCCACATATTGAAACAGCTCATGTCATAAGGTGCCATTGTTTATCAACGTATAGTACCATTCACCCTTCTTCACCACGTATGCGAAACACAGAGAACACTCAGGCACCAGGCAGATTATATACAAGTACAAACTACTCAGCTCAAGACTAATTATATAGAGAACACAAAATAAACAGTAAGCACCAAGAACCTACAATACATCTCACCAAAACCGAGACATACAAACCCTTATACAGAAGCCCAAAAAGATATTAAACCCAGGAGCAATCACTAAGAAAAATGAAGGTGAGAAGAATGCTATTAACAATTAAGGTTGGTGCTAAACATAGATACAGCACGGAAACTAGACAAGACAGTAAACCTAGGGCAATGACAGATAAGCGCTAAAATGAAACATTGAGGAGGAAGGGGTGTGGTCTCCCGATGAGGCATCCAGCATGAGCATCTCACAAACCAACTGTTCTGTTGTGTGTTCAAGTAGTTTATGAAATTTATAGTGTTACACTTTTTACACATGAAAAGCTTTTGTTACATTGAATAATATATATTGTAACAGCATTTCTGTCATTAATAAAACTCCATTACGACAGTGTTTCCCTAAGCATGGGCCATGACAAGTTTTTGAATGTGGACCTCATTGTGATGGGTCGCCAAACTAATTAATAAATTTAATAAAAATTAGAAATGTTTAAACTACTGTGTGTCAAAATGGGTTTTAAAGTTTTCATTAGGGTTTTAAAATTAAAAACTTTTTTCTTTTTATTTGATAAACAACAGTACACAGGCAATTTTACTCACCCTAGCTTAATCTCAAAACCATTTCTTCTAATTGTATGAAGAAAGTAAGAACAGCAAATACTTATTGCATAGTAACATTAATAGAAAAGACAATGTGTCAGGTTTCTGTATTTTCATTGTACATTTCTTGTGTGTGTGTGTGTGTGTGTGTGTGTGTGTGTGTGTGTGTGTGCGTGCGTGCGTGCGTGTGTGCGTGTGTGTGTGTTTCATCAACATGGTGCTTTGGTAATTTAGTGTGGCCCACCATGATGATGATGACCGTGGTGACGACGACGGTGATGATGATGATGGTGGTGACCATGGTGATGAGGGTGATGACCATGGTGATGACAGTGATGACCACCATGGTAATGACCATGGTGACGACGATGGTGATGACAGTGCCGATGACCATGATGGCCGCCATGATGGGGAATGTATTGATGGTCGCTATGTTGAGTGGACTTGTCACCAACTTCAGGGTCGCCGTGCTGCAACAGCAATGATGAACGGAGCAGCCGGGTCAAAGGGAAGGTGCCGTCATGGCACAGGGTGCCTGAGAAGTCGTCCAGATCCAGAGCCCACAACATAGCCCCACCCAGGCCCTGACTCTTCAACCATGCAGTCTGTTTGGAGAAACAGAAAGTAGCATTAGTTACATGCTGGAGAAAAGAATACAAGATGAGTCTGGATCCATCACTAATATTGTATAGAGCTACACTGAGAGTGGAAAACTAGTGAGCCATTCCAGCTTCCTGTGTACGTATTAACTAATGCTTCTTTTCACAAGCAAGCCTTTTAATCCTACAAGTTTTGCTTGAGTAAATAACACTGCTGAAAAGGAAATTGTTCACCTCCATTTTGCCCTTGAAAACCCAGACATTAAGGACATAAACAAACATAAAGGACAAGGAGGGCAATTTATATCTTAGTCATATGATCAAAGTCATACATGAACAAACAGTCACATTTATTTTTTGAAAAGAATACAAAGCAAACAGAAAATGTGCCAAATTGTCTTATTTAAAAAACTGCCATCTACACAGCATTAACTTCATTAATTTATGCTGTGGTACACTAAGAAAAAATGTATGAAGAATAAAATTGTCCTGTGTTTATTAGCATTGTTTTCTTTGCTTCTTTAATGCAGATTTGCTTATTTGTAACAGAATTGAACATGTATTTATTGCAGTACCTTTTCTTTCAAGCTTTGCTCATTGTCAAAGCTTAACCACTGGCCATCTTTGTATGCATAAGGCACCTTCTGTTGCTTGTCAAATTTGATAACTGCTCCATTTTGAACAAACTGACACACCTGTTACAAAAACACACAGGAAGATTTTTTTTTTTATTTCTTCAGTAACCGGTTTTCTATAAATATAAAAATTTTCTATAAATTCGTTTATTAATATCTCAAGCTCACAGACAAGGAGTTATAATGTTATATGCATGATGTCCTTCACTCTTGTTGGCTCTGAGTTATACCCTTCCAACATACCATAGCATTCAGATCATGTAATTGTGATCGTGTAATCACCTCATAAAAGGCCATAAAGCCCGGGGTTTGAGTGTACAGTCCTGCCTGCCCCTCAGCAGCCTTCTCTCCAACCTCATGCCTTGTCCTGTTCCCTAAGATCTGGAAAGTACGGGAGTATGCAGGGAAGCCTAGGGTCAGCTTCCTGGGCTCAACCTCCTGGGAAAGCCAGTACTCCACAGATTGCTCCTGAACAACCCAACACAAGAACACAAGAGCAATTAATAAACAAACAAATAAATAAATATTACTGGGACCAAAGATTCTTTGCATAATGCAAAAATGTTAACCAGTTCCTGCATGCAGCCTTACAGCCGTAAGACAAAGTCCAGATGACTTTGTTTGAATTACATCACCGCATGACGCAGTGCTTGAGGCTGGAAGGCATGTCCGAGCACCAGTAGGAAATTGAGGAGAAGGAGGAAACCCGAACCATGCTGAGCAGCTGGTCCTCTGATTGGTGTGGGCGGCCAAAGAGGGGGCTGATGTGTCCCGTCATGCCTTGCCACGGCCCATGGAAGTCATAGGTCATCAGCGTGATGAAGTCCACGTACCTGATATATTTCAGACATCTACGTTGACGCACACACTATACCAAATAGATTGAACTTGTTGTCCATCATTGTTTTTTAGCTCATGCAACCAAATTAGCAGTCCTGCTATGTGTTTAATCTCCAGTCATATTTTGCTAATCTACCTGTCCTTTTTTGTGTTAATAACTCAGTAAACATTTCCTTTTCTCACCAAATGTGACTATAATTACCTAGACTAGCCTCAGCATGTCTCCTATAGCATAATGTTGGAGCTTGTTTTTGTAACTGACATTGTCCCATTCAATAAATTTCATAAAATTCCCTGACAGGTGTCATGTTTCAAGATGTCTCATATATGGGTTGGTGTTTTGTCCAATGTGTTCCCTGCGTTATGCCCTATGCTACCTGGGATAGGCCACCTGTGACTCTAAATGGGATAAGTGGTTTGATATGAATGGAAAAACAGACAAACTTACACAATTATGCAGTTACCTATGAAAGGTGTGTGTGTTGTATGCTGCAAGGGCATAATTCTCTAGGCCTGACACAGCTGTAGAAAGGATAAGTGGCTCTTCACCAGACACACGTGCCTCGGCCGTGGCCCCCTCACGGAGCTCCTGCATGCAAACAGGACCTGTGTCACACAGGCACGTGCCCAACCATGTTCGTCACTCTGCCTTGTAAGGTATCACGGGAGTTTCTGCAACATGTACACCTAGATAACAATGTCACACGGTCTGTGTTACCTTCATCAGACTTGTAAAGAGTGCTTTACTTCCAAGGGATCCAGTGAAGGAACCAGGATTTTGCCACACCACATCTAGCCCATCAAAGCCCTTCAGCCTCAAGTATCTCCAGGCTGAATGGACAAATGTCTGTAGGAGTGTGTGGTTTGAGGATATTTCTATAAACCTGCTGGAAGTTTTGACAAAAAATATTTCTAAAAATAGAACACACATGGCTGTTAGAATTAAAGTTTTTTAAATGCTCCTGTTCACAACACTTAAGACTAAATTGTGACTAAATCAATAAAAATGCATGTATAAAGTTTTTCAACGACATACCAATATACCAGAAAATATTCCAAAAATCACTTTTTTCAACTTGTATGTCTTCATTTAGTAGCTGTATACAACAATCATCATCATATCCAAACAAGAATTTAAAAATTATGGGATTACTTGTTGTTGTCAGAATCCACACCTCCTACTGCAAGCAAAATCTTTAATT
This sequence comes from Chitala chitala, assembly GCA_025773905.1. NCBI lineage: Eukaryota > Metazoa > Chordata > Actinopteri > Osteoglossiformes > Notopteridae > Chitala > Chitala chitala. The sequence continues at coordinate 27,805 of JABJVR010034820.1, forward strand.
CTGGATTTCTAAAAGGAGATATTTTATAATCAAGATTAAATAGAGAGATAGAAGCATAAAATGCAATATGCAAGTGTATATATATTTTTCAGCACTTACAGTAATGTTCATTTTAATGATGCCATTTAACAAGGGTTGCTGAATTAGCCTCAGCTCCAACTAAACTTTAGAATGTTAGTGTTCACTGATTGGTGTAAATACAAGCGTATAATTACAGTATGCAGACAATAACCTAAAAAACATATACCTCTTTTTCAGAAAACGAAGAGAGGTGCAGTGTTCTTCTGACAGGGGGTTAATTTCATGGTTCTCATTAATGTCTAAGAAGGCATAGATGACATGGGTGCATAGGAAAGGGTCGACCTTGTCTGGGGTGAAACGGGAGGCATCAAGGCGGTACTGAGCCCAACTGTTCATATAGCAGACCAGCCTGGGCTCCGTCTGGGCACGCAAACCTAGAAAATAATGCAAATACAATAAGACCTACTCCTTTTGCCTGTGTTAAATTTAAAATGTCAGGGAGACACTGCTACAAATTGAAAGACTCATTCAAGAAGTACTTAGTCTGTCCAACAAAACATTAGGGAGACAGATTTTTTTTTTCCTCTTTCAGTTGCTTGCCTTGAGGAGGTCGCCACAACACATCAACCGGTGTCTAGATAATGATCCACACTCGACACAGGTTTTAAAGCTGGATGCCTTTCCTGAGACCCTCTCATTTTAACCTAGCCTGAGGCCAGTACAGGTTGGGATTTAAACCCTGGACCTTGGAGGTACGAGGCAATGGCACTAACATTAATTTGTGTTTTTATTGATTTTATTATTTTGTGACCCCCTTTTACTGTTGTATTTTTATACGGGGAAAAAATACATTTATACTTGCAAGCATGTACAACAGGAAAAACGGGTTTTAGTAGCTCAGCTTCCTGTCTGACAGCATGCTGTGTGACTTTTAAAAAAGCTGTCCTGTCACCTGAAAAATTAAGCTTTGTAGAACAGTGGGTTTTTCCATGTCACAAGGCTTTAGTTTAGAAAAACATTCTAGGAAGTGTGTATTCATCATATGCCAGCATTTAATGTTTTCCATTCCATTGCCACAGTGTAACGCCATTCTAATTACATAAAAAATGAGACGTTATTTAGCATCTTGATCAGTCTCACCATTCTGCATTCTAAGTTACTGTTGTTGGCTTTACATAAGTCTGCATAACAGTTTCATTTTGCTAAATAAAATCACTCTTACAGTTTTACATCAACATTTATTTTCAGACTTGCAATAATTCATTGGACAATAAACTAGACATGCACTTGGCAGTGATTTAAACAAAATTTTAAAAAGTTAAGGTCTTCTAATTTAGGTGCACACAGAATAAACAAAGAATCTAACTTGACAGATATTTGAAACTAACAAAGCAGTTCATGTGTTGCTGTGTGTTCGGCCTTCTGCAATTTTAGTAATTTCTTCGAATTATTTTATTTTTTAGTCATAAAGTAGTCAGAGTCATAGAGTCATGTTATAAAAAAGTGAAATAAAGCAAATTTTTTGGTTAATCTACTTACCCACAGTCACCATCATGAAAAGAAGCACCACCCCTGAAATACAAGATGAAAGCTTGTATTTAATAACACACAGTACTGGAATATGGCTTATAAAATAAGAGAATCAAATGATCAATATGCAAAATACTGGAAGTCTTGAATATACATCTATGTCTCCTGAGATGGGCATCATGGGTGGAAAATAACCTTCTGGGACATGCATGCAAATAAGCAAAATGCACAGAAACATCTTGACTTGCAAAAGTGTGGATTTATTGTAAGTCTGACAAGTCCATACTCATTCTTATCCAGCCAGCAAACAAGGTAAAAGGAACCAATGATGTCCTTTACAACAACAAGCTTTTCTACAGCAATGAAGCCCTCTACAACAATGAAGTCATTTAAAACAATGACATTCTGTACAACAATAAGATCCTTTATCCTCCTAAGGTTTTGTACAACAATGAGGTCTTCTCCATCTTTGTAGCAGACACTTTGAATGGACATACAGCATGATCCTGTAAAGATTCTTTTTTCACCAGGCTAAGGGTTCACAAACCTTATATACTTGTTAAGGGCATTTTATGTCAGTTAATGTCTTAATTGCATTACTAGAAGAAGCATGCCAACAAACTCGTCTTACAAACTCTCCAACCACATGAACACTATCTGTGAAAGTGACATTCCTCAGCTAAAAACAGGCATTCAAGGTTTCAGAGCAGAAGGAGAAAAAGTGATCTCTTACCTGCAGTCAGGTCCATGTCTTGCTTGAGCCACTGTTCTTTCTCTCTGTGATGGATGGCAGTTTGCCTGCATGCAATGCTGAACAAGACTTATTTCTTTTGGAAAAATGAACGAATGCCACACGTAGCACACACATATAAGGTTGTGCCACAACGAGGTCCTCCTTATAAACAGACGACGCGCTAGGGCTGTCCTGCTGCAGGCTGCAACATTCCAGTAAACCACAAGCGAGAGAAAATATACACAAACACAAAAGATTAACTTTGATGACACAATAACCTAAAACACCGTCACAAATCCAACGGCTTTTTGAGAACCAGATGGCCACTTATATGGCCATCTGGTTTCATTTGGTGGTGGCGGGAAAAAATACTGGCAAAGCTTCCTGTGTTAACAAAACCAACCAAAAATAAGCAACACTGTGATAGGCACACGTACAAAGAACAACTGGTTCCGTATTCCCTGTAGTGGCTGTGTTTCACCACTAGGGAGAGTATGTGAAAGCCAAGAAGGCACACTAGGACAGAAGGTATAATCCCATAGATGACAGGTATTGTAGGTTATAACCTTTGTGCTTGTTACAAAACAAATGCATATAACTCACAGAAGTCCAAGTTTAATGTGCAATGTTATTTACCATCCTTTATTCTGACATGAATGTGCTTCATGTCCGTTTCAACAACCAAGTAATGTAAACACAAAACTGCAGTGAAAAATAAATGTGATCATCTGTTGACAAGCAGAATTGTGGCAGCTTCACTAACAAACAGCTGTGTCATTATTTTGTCATTATTTTTTATGGAACACCATGTTATTACATTAAAACAAATATTCAATAGTCCCTGATGTATGTTACATAACAAATAAATCTGAAATAAATCTCACAGCAGTCTGTGGAAGTTAAACACTTATGTTGTTCACTAAATCCTTTGCTCTGTTTTGTGAACATCAGTATTAATATTCAATGATGAACGATGAATGATTGTCTTGTTGCTAGCGCTAAATTTTCCAGCAGCTCTCAGACTCTTCATCTTTACTTTCCACTTCACATACCGCTTAATCCTAGAGCTCATCCCAGAAAACATAGGGCACAGGGCAGGGGACACCCAGGGCAGGGCACCAACCCACCACAGGGCGCGCACACACGCACACACACACACACACACACACACACAGTATGGGCAATTTGGAGACAGCAATTGACCTAACCCACATGTCTTTGGACTGTGGGAGGAAACTGGAGAAAACCTACCAAGCACAGGGAGAACATGCAAACTCCACGCACACAGACCCAGGGTAGGAATTAAATGCCAGGCCTGGAGGCAAGGCGACAGTGCCAACCACCACACCACTGTGCCACCAATATCAGGAAGGTGAGAGTGACAAATACAAAAAGCACAGCAGTACTGGGAAAAAAAGACAAGACATCAATTGTTCATTATGCTTGTAGCAAAGCTAATGTCATGAGCACGATGATGAATATGGTGACCACTTGCGTGATGTCCATGGTTATGAGCTTGATGACCTCCACGATGATAACCATCATGGGGATGAATGTGATGGTGACCACGGTGTCCTGATACATTAGTGACAAACAGAGTAGCCGGGTCAAAAATGCCATCATAGCTCAGGGTCTCGAGATCCACAGGCCACTATGTAGCCCCACTCAGATCATGGCTGTTCAACCATGCAGTTTGTTTGGGCAAACAGAAAGTAAAATCAGTCACATGCTAGAGAAAAACAACATAAAACGAGTCTGGATCCATCATTAATATCCAGTACAGCTGCCCTGAGAGTGAAAAACTAGTGTGCCAGTCCAGCTTTCTGTGTAGTTATTAACTAATGCTTCTTTCACAAGTATGCCTTCTTGTCCTGCAGGTTTTGCCTGAGTAAATAATACAGGCGGAAAGAAAATTGTTCAACTATGTTGTGCCCTTGAAACCCCAGACATGAAGGGCATGACAAACATAAATGAGGAGGGCAAATTATCTTGATTAGTCATATGCTCAAAATCTACGAGCAAACAGTCACATTTACTTTTTGAAAAGAATTCAAAGCAAACAGAAAATGTGCCAAATTGTCTTGTTAGAAAAACTGCCATCTACACAGCGTTAACTTCAGTAATATATACTCTGACACACTAAGAGGAAAAAAATACAGACTGTAATATAATCCTGTATTTATTAGTGTTGTTTTCCTTGCTTTTAAAGAAATTTTTAGATTACTGTACTATATTGTCAATAGAACTGAAAGTCTTTATTTTGCAATACCTTTTCTTTCAGGCTTTGCTCATTGTCAAAGCTTAAGCACTGGCCATCTTTGTATGCATAAGGCACCTTCTGTTGCTTGTTAGACTTGATAACGCCTCCACTTTGAACAAACTGGTACACCTGTTACAAGAACACGCAGGAAGATTTTAGCTGCTTCTACTTCACAATGTAGAAATGAGTACATGCTACAGGGAATACTAAAGAGTTACACGTATCTGAGGCTTTTATGTCCGTCAAATGTAAGCTAAGGTTATGGGAGTTAATTTCTATAAATGAATAATTGGTTTTATTGCAAAACAACAACTTCCATTACAGACAAGTAAATGCTGTTTTTGTCTGCACCTTTTTTTGGATGATGTTCATGTTTGATGTTTCCAAACCAACGACTTTAATTATTAAGGGGAAAGGGAAACAGCTTCTATGGCCAAGTATGTCAGATGCATAGAATTTGTTCTCTTAGCCCATCCTCCCTGGGGGGAGCTGCAGGCAGCCATTTTCAGCACTTGGGGAGCTAGTCCAGACTGTCTTGCTCAAGGATACATCTGGTGGCTAGGCTGCAGTTTGAGGCGGGGAGGTTTCCATGCCCTGCCCTAACACCCTACCCACTGAGCCACCAGGCCGCTTGGCAGAATATATATATATATATATATATATACACACTGTTTTTTTTTTCATTTATTGTTTCCTAATAAAAATGTCACTAAAATTGTATCCTTCAAACTCAAGTCAAAAGAATCACTACCCATGTAAATCTACCAGGGCAGTACCTTATCAAAAGCCATGTTTTTTGGCTTCAACTGAATAGCCACTGTTGATAGACCCTGGCCACTTCCTCTTCCTGCAATGATCCATTTCTTGGGGTCTCCCCTAAGATGTGGCCACCTAACTGTCAGTCTGAGAAGGGCACGCGAACACGTTTGTCCGAATTCATCCTCTCAGAAGAGTTTTATCTCGTGGTTCTCATTTATGTCTAAGAAGGCATAGATGACATTGGTGTAGAGGATGAGGTCGACCTTGTCTGGGGTAAAATGGGCAGCATCAAGGGGATACAGTTCAGCCTGGCTTCTCTCAAACAAACCTAGAAAATAACACATATGCAACGACTCCTCTTGTCTGTGTTAAATGAAAGAAGACAGAGAGACACTGCTACGTGTTGAAGAATTCACACAAGACATACTGGCTCATCCATCCATTATCTTAACCGCTTATTCCTGGTGAGGGTCGCGGGGAAACCTGGAGCCCATCCCAGAGCACAGGGC
>JABJVR010034840.1:0-33606 GCA_025773905.1 Chitala chitala
AAAAGAAGCATTCTTATAAGCCATCTGTTCAGAGCACCACCCTGTAAGCTATCAGACACCATTATTTCCAGCAATAGCTTTGGATCTATCTTGGAGCCTGTCAAATTATTTTGTAACCGATCAGTATTAAGTGCAATCTAATATATATATATATATATAAAGATGCAACAAAGAAGTAAGGACACCATATTAGTGTACGGCAAACCTAATAAAATATTATTTGTCCCTATATTGTTTGTTTATATATAAACTGTCCATGCAGGATAGCAATTTTAGCAAACACTTACTGCTCTGTTTTCTCATTTCAGTTTTATTCTTTTGGCCATTTACTGTAGATGAGTAAAGTTTCAGAAAAGTCTGGTGTCAGATTTGTTGTAAAAAAAAAAAAAAAAAAAAAAAAAACCTATTTCATGCTGATGAATTACCTTAGTGTACAGAATGTGCACAGCAGCAGTTCTAATCTATGCAGTCTGCTGGATTCAGATGATCAGATATGGGGGCTTCAGTCACAATGGTGTTGTGCTAAAGCAAGATGTATTTCAGTGTTCAGTATCCAGCTTTGCATCCTGATCAGTCTGTAGGTCGGGGTTCAGAAGCCTTGACTCACCGCATGTCATCCTGAAGGAACCAGTCAGGTTCTAGTTTTGTGTGTGTGGGTGTGTATGTCTATTGGGGGGGGGGGGGGATTTACCTTAATGGAGGCCCGTTCTGCCATGCTGGGCTGTGTGTCTCCTGTCCTGTATCTGCATTCGTGGTCCCTTGGATCTGCGGTGCCAGAGTAGACATCTGCAAGTGAGAGAGTCGGCGTCACCATTCTGTCAAAAACGAATTCATCACTTGAATCACTGTTACCAACAACGTGCCCATTTAAATTAACACAGACGAATAAAGCAAATCGATAAAAACGACACACTACTGGTTCTGCGCTGGAACGTGTCCACACTCCAGTTTATTTACAGGATGCATTTGAGCGTCTTTCTGAAATGACGCCTCTGTCTTGTGGGTCAAGTACATTTATCACAGGTGTGTGCAGTAGGTCTTGAACATCACCTATTCTGAAGCTTATTTAGCTTCTCAGTCCACTCCAGTGAGCCCCAGCCAGCTCCATGTCCAGCTGCCTTCAACTGACCTTGGTTCCTCTCCATCAGCGGAAGAGTGCTGTCATCGTTGCTGGCTTTGCCATTCCTGGTTCCTTTGGGCAGGATGGTTGTTGATGGCTACATGGAGAAGACAGAGAGAGATCCCATGGTGGTAACGCACTGCTGAATACCTCATCAAACCCATGGATTTCTGGGTGAGAAATTTTGATCTTACAACTTTAGGCCCATGTGGGTACAGTTCCTGCACAGGTCCACGGAGAGGTACTTTACCTGGAAGTGGGATTTATTCCAGCCATCTCTGCTGAGGGCATTTCTCAGCTCCTTGTAGCTCCACACTGTCTGGAGAACGTGTGACGCGGCTTTGGTCTCCCGTGGCGACTGGCTGATAATCAGGAAGAGGGGGAAAAGCGGACGCGGTGAGGACTCAGAACAACAACAAGGACAAGGAAGGCCTCTCAGCGGACCGCTGTTTCAGTCAAAACAATTAACAATTTAAAACGCACCAGAGGCTGCTTTTAATTAATCCCCTATAGGGCCAAAATATCTTTTAACTGAATGCTTTTTATCATACCACTTGTTAATTACACCGAGGTTTTGCACATTCCATGCATTGCTTTACTTGGGGCCAAGCCAGGCTGTTTGCATGGGCCCTCCATAAAAGGGATCTCCTTTTGTGGCCAACGGAGAGCCACGGTGTCACCTGGTCCTGCTGATGGCCACCAGCTTCTGGATGGCCTGGGCCTGGATGAGGGAGCGGGCATTCTCCGAGCTGCCGGTGACAATCTCGTGCAGGGTGTTAAGGACGGCCACCACAGTGTCCTCCTCCAGGTTCTTGGCTGGCCGCTGCTGTCCACACGGCAAGTTGCTAACCAGTTCTCTCAGAGCGTAACTCCCTGCAGATGGACAGAGCTCCATAGCTATATCGCTTAATTACTTATCTAGCAGGCTTATTAGGACCATTAAACATCTTGACCAAGGACAGAAACACATCCCTTTCGTGGGACTTGAACCAACAACCTTCAGGCTAATATGTCATGGGTTTAAAAACCAGGGATGTTATGCTCATCCAGCCCATACTAAGTGTCACAGCATTGTCTCATGTTTGCCAAGCTCTGCCAGGACTAGGCTCTGCTATGCTGCATACTCAGAGTTTTCCAGAGTCCGTGAACCAGTACCCAACCTTCATCTCCAGCTTCTAGACTGTTTATACAGACATCACAGAGGCATAGTAGTCTGACAGCTGAATTTTGGATATGTTTACCATGACCCACCTATGAGGTCTTTGTTGCGGTGGTCGATGGCCAGGTTGCGCAGGGCAATGGCCACAGCTCTGACCACAGTGTCGGCATGGGATCGCAGCAACTCCACCAAGACAGGGAGGCCCTTCTCCTTTCGCACCGTGGCCCGAATGTAGCTGGACCACTGGAGAAGGGGGCAGAGGACAGGTCCGCTGAACCACACATTACAGCAGCAACATTTATCAAAAATATTACAGCACGCTCACAAAAACATTATTTGCCCTTATTAAACGTTTAAAGGTCAATCACTTCTTCTTTTCCTACAACACAAATTACTTAGCTGTGACCTTTACTTCATAATGAAATCATGTCAGTATTAGCGCACAGCTTGTCCATCAGGCAACATTAAAACTGCATCACTGCCACTGGGTGGTAGTAGCGAGCTTCAGTACTGCTCCAAAGAAAGTGAAATACAAAAAAAATCAGTTTTAAGTCTGTGACTGACATGATTTTTGCACTGCTGATTGCTGCATCCAACAGTTTAAAAGGGTGTGACCGATCTCAGTTGCCACCCACTTCTTGTCATGTTTATAATGCAGGTACTTCTCTCCTTAGTTGTGTCAGAACACATTTCTCACCAAGCACTTAGCTCTTTGTTTTTCACTCAGACATACATAACTATCCAGAACACATCCCATTCCATTGCCCCGCCCCTCTCCCAGTTCACTCACAGACATACGTAACTACTCAGGGCACATCCCATTCCATTGTCCTGCCCCTCTCCCAGTTCACTCACAGACATATGTAACTACTCAGGGCACATCCCATTCCATTGCCCCGCCCCTCTCCCAGTTCACTCACAGACCAATGTCCTGCTGCGAGGTTCTGCAGGGCCCCTGCAGCTGCCTCCAGGGTGTTGTAGTTTTGGCTCTCGGTGAGGAGGGACAGGTAGAGCCTGACCACCTCTGGCTGGTAGAGCAGCTGAAACCCTGGAATCAGATAACGGGGATGGGGAAGCGTACCCCACCACTGCAGCACAGGAACACACAGACAAAAAGGCAGCAGCTGCAACCAAAAACAGTAAGGTCCAGCAAACAGCTCTTGTAGGTGGCACCAGAATAAGGTCCTGTGCTTGGAAAGTGAGTGAATGGAATGACAGAGAGCTCTGCTTCTCTATGCCTATAAAACACACTATGATTTTTTTTGCAGAATGTATAATATCCAGGCCTTTGAAAAGTTCTAAAATAAACTGTGGGCAACTCTGCATGAAAGCATCTGCTAGGCAACATAATAATAACAATAATTACAACCTCAATGTCTCCGCTCCTCCAGCAGCGATTGGAAAATTTTGAAACCTACCTTTAGCAGGCACAGAAGAGAAACACCCTCTAAATAACCACATTATCACTGATTGCAACCAATCAAGACTGAATTCCAGTGAAACAGGGATAAACTGACTCCTGGTGGGAACAAAGTCACATTCCTGAGTCCAGAAAATGGACAGTACCCCTCCAGTACGGTGCTGCCCACCGACAGTACCCCTCCAGTACTGTGCTGCCCACCGACAGTACCCCACAATAAAGTGTGTGATACTCCAAAGTGTGGAGTATCACACACTTTATTGGTTCATGTTTTGTTGCTTTCCATTTTAAATTTTTCGTATAATTCTAAACAATGTGTTGAAAGCATGTAGAACATTAACAAAAGCTTCTGATAAAAAAGGGTGAGATGACTCACTCACCGACTAATCGCACACGTTTGTTTGGTTTAATGTCAAAACGAAAAACACAAGCACTCAAATATATTCATATCACAATAAATACAACACTGTAACCTGTGACACACATTAATTTGTCATATTGTTCAATAACACCTGTTATTAGGAGTCTTTATCTTTTAACTGGCTCTCCTGCCAGACTTTCATTTACACAGATCCCAAAACGGTTCACAGGACTAATTGTTTTCAGTGAAGTCTTTTATTTGTAATCATCATATGGCTGTTAATTATCTTTGAAATAAACAGAAAGTCAGAATTTTGTTATTGGCAATATTCACACCAATAGGTGTGAGAAACTTCATAGTCAGATGTAGGAAAAAAAAAAAAGTCAGTTCTCTTCTACCACCAGAACCTGCACAACAGTCAGAGAACTTTGGAAGGCAGAAGAATAGTGAGGGCACTATTGCACAACGGTTTTGTGAACTGCGGACATCGATCACACTGAAAGCGTACCCTCAAAGCCCAATGTCTTGACTGAGGTACTCTACTCCCTCTCCAAATCTCAAACCATGTTTAAAGCTGCCCCTTAGGTCCGATACTTAATTAAAAACAAACTGCGATTAGTAAAGAAAAGGACAGATAAACTGTGGTTGAGGTTTGTCTCAGGAAGGCCCGTCTGCACTACCACAGCCAAACTAATCAGCTACTCTGGGCTGATTTCCGTTAGCAAGCATTTACTAAAGTGTGTCATGAACCGCCCCCTGCCCTTTCAGCACAAATCTGCAGGGCTTTTCAATTAGTATGTCAGGAAAATTCCATCACTCCTGGGATAGTCATCTTCTAATTAAAAGCTTCTGTTAAAGCATTTCATCATCCTCACCTCTCGGGTTCTCTCTTTCTCCAGTGTCGTTTTTCTTTATTCCTCTGCTGTTAGTTACCACTCGGTGCTCCCACAGTGACTGGCAGCCCATTAGCTTGACTGACTTCACGGATAAAAGTGTCTACAGACATACACTGAAATCTACTTCAACAGGTGCAAACCTTAGCAGATGCACTTTGACCAAACCTTTTGATACACCTTGCAATAGTAACCCATCTACACAGTAAACACTCTATTTAATGTCTACTGAGGAGGCATTGTTTGCCGTTTGATATTAAACTGCCATAAGCATGAAAAGACACTGTCAGAAAATGTTTGATGTAAACGACGGTCCATTTTCCAACTCTCCCGTTTCTGCGCTACCATCTAACAAAAGTACCAAACCGCAGGATGATGGATTTTACTTTTGCCCCTTTAAAGCCAAACGACAGTCACGACAGCTGCTTCAGAGTTTGAAAGCCTGCTTTATCGTCCTCCAGCTCCATCAGTGTTACTTCACATTTATGCTACAAAAGACTAATTTGACTGACCTCTACATACATGACAGGAGCTTGGATTAAAATAGGCTCACTTGAGTTTGGTTGTGACTAATTACCAGAAGACAAAATGCACTACAGTGTAAACAGCTTTTGTTGAGTCCTGTAGATGTTCCTATATTGGGTGGGAATGCTTTGTCCAAAACTCTCAAACTAAACCTACTTGCCACTCATTTGTGATTGTACCCAAGTAGGCTGACTTATTCAGCACATTTTAATTGAACTGTAGAGCTAGGCAGTAACATGAAAACTGTACTCTCCACATGGCAAAGCACAGTCAGCCCTCTTGCTAGAAGAACAACTGGCTTAGCATTTCTCAAATCGATAAAATGGCTCTTGTAATGTTCAAAGGGGCTTGAGGCTAAAGCAACCAGGGTCGCCTAATAGCAAACAAGGCTCTAGGAGAAGGAGAATGGCGTACAGCATCTGCAAGATGGAATCCACTAAAAGGAAAGGCCTCGTGGGTATTTCTCTGTAACCATGTTGTTTTTTTTTTTTTTTGCTTGTTTTGTATTAATGCAAAGGGTATACACTTCAAATACAGTGTAATAATGCATTTTCAGTCGAAGCAGAACACAGTTTTTTTTCCAGATCACGGACAAGTGAGCAAAAACATGCGTTAGTTTCAGTTATGGGTGACAAAGCAGCCTGGGTTTGTTCGCCTGAGTCAAAGCCAAAAGCCTTCGTTTCATGTTTCCAATGCGCATTATTACCAGACCTGATGTACAGGCTTTTGTGTTGAGTAAACTCAGTCCATCAGGAGGAGGTTCACAAACAGACACGTCGCTTGTCACAGTGACCTACTGGTGCGCAGCTACCAACACCGTTTGTGGTGCCGTCAGATCAGTGTGCCGTCAGGTGAAAAACACAAACGCTCTACGTTAATGTTTCATACGGAAAGCTCTTCCCATGCAACGCATCTCTGGCGTACGCAGTTATTAATTAAAGCGCTCAAGACCCCGTCGCACGCAGCGCGGGCGCCATTAGCATCACCGCTTCTCCACAAATTCCCTGCTCGGTGTTGCATGGTTACCAAGTCGTGCTGTTGCTCTCAATAAAAAGTTCACTGCTGAATGTCGCTTCTATTCTGGACATGCTGAGGTAACATACAATAAAGATGTCCTTATCCAGGCTTAGTTTTGTGATGAATTAAAGGTGAGGTAAAAAGAGTACACAAATATACTTTCATAAGCATGTCGAACTAATACTGGGAACATTTATCTTTTGTCCTGCAGTCTGACACAACAGGGCGTTGGGTTAAAATCTCCCTACCTTTCATGGGCTCAGTGCGCTTGGGCAAATCCAGTGTGTCATAGGTCCGTTTGTTCTCTCCATTCTTCCTGCCTGGATACAAAAAAGGTGCATAACGATTACATGGCTGTTCCTTAGCTAGATTACGAGCCAAATATGTGACAGCAAAATACAGCCTCTTCACGTCAATCACGTCACTTCAGTGACTTTTTCAACTCTGTGAGTCAAGCACGCCACCGCTGTTGCTCCTCTGAATCAGAACTGTCATTTTCCAGAACCTTCCTAGGCTGCTGAAAGCCTCTGGTTCTCCAATAAAGTTATAAGTCTGCTTCATCTTTAATATCCTACCCACGGTTCTGCAGTATTATCAAGAGTTAAATGTCTAGCACAAATGTAATATTAATTTTATCATATAGAAACATTTTATTTTGATGAAATTCTTACTATTTAATAGAGACAGCTGTCACACTGCCTGCTTGTACAAGAGCACAGCTGAGTACCCCCACAGAATAACATAGCACGGCAGCAGATGGTTGTCGACACCATCAGCCAATTAGACGGCACTCACCGTGATTAAACCAGTCCTCTGTCACAACAGCCAGCCAATCAGTCCGCAGCAGTGCATGGGAACAAACCAGAACATAGAGAGGAAACATAGGAGGTACAGTGCATCTGTCACAGAGGGCAGAACCCACATGTTTTCAGTGTAGACCCCTTCTTAAACAAAGAACAAATAAACCAAGCTCACAATACGGAAGTGAAAAAAATCAGTCACATGGTCACCAAACTTTCCACCGTTTATTTCTTTGAGCTGGAAGTTTTCTTTGCTTTTTGATTGTTTCCAAGTGGCATATTTGTTAACACTGCTACAATTAATTGCGCTTATAAACCAGTATGCTCATGGAATTAGGCAGGAAGGAGAAAGGCTACCATGCTTTTACACGTGTATCCCCAACAGCACAACATGCACAGGCTACTGATATAGTATGGCAATATATCTGCAACCCTACAGCAACGGTGTGCAGCACAGGAGTAATAAAAGGAGTGCTACTCAGCACAGAGATAACATACGGCTACTGGCACATAACATGGCTATAACAAAGCATTAATGCAGTGCTGACTCAGAGTAATACCGCCTATAACAGCAATGTACAGACAGAACTGTTCAGAACTATATAGCACAGTAATCAGTCAATGTTATATCTTCTGCCTGGTGGGAAAACTGGGGTAGACCCTCAATGATGGCATGCTGTTTTCTTTAAAATAAATCTTTAACTTTAATTAACAATTAACAGCTGACCACCAACATCAACATATTGTGCACTCTCGATTCTCCATTTAAAGTCTTTCTGGAACTTTCTTCCACAACATTTATACCAGCTCTAATGCTTATTTCTAATTGGTTGAATCTAATCAATTATTTAAATTAGCACAGAAACATGTCCTTACATGTTCTGCTACATTCAACACCTAAACGATCACCAATACTGCAGATCTCGGACTTACTCTTCCAGACCTGCACATCAGGTAAGTATGCCACATAGAACTACATACCAAGCATTAAACAGACAAAATGAGCTTAAAGATATAGCACATTCATTTTACATGACTGATGTTTTTTTTTATCAAAAGGACACATTGCCTTGGTAGCTGAGTGTCAGAAACATTAACAAAACCGTTCTAGTTCTTGAAATAAACTAGGATACTCATGGCTCATTGAACCACTTAGTAATCAGTTTGTAAAGTGAAAAGCTTTACACTACTGCAGTGATACTCGGGTCAAGTCTTTGACAGCCTGCTCCCACCTGACCTGACATGACAGTTTCACCTGACCTAATACAACTGCCCATTCCAACCTATAAGGCCTAACACAACTGCGTATTCGATCCCACCTAACCCAATAAGACAGCCTAATTCTATTCCACCCGATCTGCTTTCATTAACAAAATAGCAACCAAAACCCCACCTGCCAATCTGTAAACAACACCTCTACTTTATCAGCAAGATAATGCTATTAAAAGACAAGTTCTCATACATTTATTGTGAACATTTTTTTCTTTAGAGGAGAAAATGTTTACAGCCAAATTCTAATGCTGGCCTTTAAAAAAGCAAAAGGCTCACTTTATTGCGTGAAAGAAATCGTCTGCAAAAATAATTTTTTTTAACTGGCTAGAATATACTGTGTTTGTGATTAAATGTGATTTACTCAAATGCAGGGCTGACTGACCAGACAGCTAATATAGGGCACAGCAGAGATGTTTAGTACTAGTATATGTAAATGTTTCTGGTTAGCAATACATAGTTTACTTTATAAATATATGGTGACTGTAAAAGATGCAGAAATTCATATTTGTGATTATAGCATGTTATGGTGTTTGTACAAACAGCAAATCATAAAGAACTGTGATATTTGTAAACAGAGGAGAGGGTACAGCTTTTTAGTCTATTAGAAAGCAGTGTTTATTTTTGGCAGGAGTGAAAAAACTTTTCATTAGTTGTCACTTTTATCTTTTCATGTGTACATAGTATTTGGGTACAATTTCACTTTTATTACAAATATATATTGCACACATATTCTGTTTAATTTCTTTTCATTGTTTATTTCCGTCTATTTGTGTGTAGTATGATGCGCGTTCAACTTATTTAGTGCATCTTACTTTTGAAATGTCCATTTTAATAGCCTTTCCTTCCACAGTTGTTACTTTTCTTCTGACCTATATTTGTTTATGTTTTGTCTGTGTTTACCCAAGTCACAGGGGTGCAACTCAGCTGTCTAGTAAGCTGAGATCTTAATTGCACAACAATGATGAACAGAATCCATCTGTACAAGAACAGAAACAGCAACCAAAAGAGAGGGAAATTTACTCTATAGCAATGCTGTGCACGTTCTCTTTCACTCACACCCCTCATCTTAGAACTTTCATCAATCAAGCTAAATCTTCTTCTGATGATAAACGTGGTTTCTCTGCATCACTAGTTCCAACATCTATTCCCCATAACTGACCTTTGACTTTTTTACCGCCAAAGCAGCCAGCATCATCATCTTTCTTCTTCTTCTTCTTCTGGCAACCTCCTGTGCCCAGCTTCTGCCCAGCCACTGGCTCCTGGTACTTCTC
This sequence comes from Chitala chitala, assembly GCA_025773905.1. Lineage (NCBI taxonomy): Eukaryota > Metazoa > Chordata > Actinopteri > Osteoglossiformes > Notopteridae > Chitala > Chitala chitala. The sequence goes on from JABJVR010034840.1 coordinate 9,839, forward strand.
CGCCCCTGGCACCTCTTTGTGCACATGATACGAGAGGTTCCGCAGGATACACACGCAATTCTCCACGGACTGAAAGAGTGCAAACATGGCACAGCAAAGTCAACGCATGGCACAACGGAGTCAATGCATGGCACATCAATGTCAACGCATGGCACAATGGAGTCAATATGTGGCACAACAAAGTCAACGCATGGCCCAACAAAGTCTATAAATAGCACAACACAGTCAGGTGGCCCACAGTCAACACAATCAAACATGGCACAACACTGTCAGAACGATCAGGCGACACAGAGTATATATGGTAGCACACAGTCAGGCATAGCATGGCATAGCACAGTCAGGTGGCATATTGTGTTCTCCACAGATGGCACGGTACTGTTGGGCTTTCCACAGTACGACGTCTTTATTTTCTATATTGTATGTATTGAAGTAATAAACGTATGATTAAAAAATATACTAAACCAAATTCACCTGAAATACAAAACAAATGTAAAAAAATTGTCATTTTTCGCCTTCATGTCAATAAGGATTTTCTGCGGCTGCTTTTAGCTGTACAGATGCAGTTTAATCATGTCCCACAGATGTTCCCACCGGGATATGAACCTATACATGTTGTGCGAGAAGCTCCGTTTGGTTTGAGGCACACCTTGTTGTCTGTGTCCTTCTTGTTAATGGCACACTGCAGGGTGTAGAGCAGCGCGTCCACCAGGCCGTCACACTCCCTCAGCCTGCGGCGGGCCTCTGCTCCATCCGAGCTCACGTTCCTGCAATACACAAAGCACCTCCGCATCACATACCTGCGCAGCACCCACACAGCTGCTTTCAGAAGCGTTTCTGCATCACACGCCACGTCACCTGTCATTCTGCGGGGCAGATTAGCAGCTGGAGAGCTTCAGATCCAGGAGAGCGACCAGGGGGCCATGTCAGCAAGTGGCCCTTAGCCATCTGAGGTGAGGGATCGACCACAACACCTCAGGGCTGAGGAGAAGAAGAGCAGACCGGAGCTGCTGCCCATGAGGATTAAACAGGCTGAAGTGTAAGTGAGCTGGAGCGCATCCTGGTCAACCAGGTAATGGCTCAGCTTTCAGTCAAGAGGGGTCAATCGGCTTGACTCTCTGAGTGCCTCGGTAAATCTCATCCTCTAGCCCCACGGGGCTAATCTTCACCGCGCTGCTCTCCAGAGCAGTGACACAAGAGCCTTCCCCGGGATCAATGCCCCCGCTTACCATTTGGCGGAATGCAGAGTCAGAGAAAATAACAGTCAACAGCACCAACTGCTTGTGTTTGGGGAGACCTGTTTGAGCACAAAAGATCTTGTAACAATAATGGTTCTGAGGAGAGGGCTATCGACCACACCCCCTGGGGTCACACCCCCTGCCCTTCTTATGAAGGAGCCACACCTGTGTCTGTTTTAATGATCAAGCCCCTGTTTAGATGGGGCCTAGCAGAACCCAGCTGTAGTTGGTTTTAAAAGGTTCTGATGGTACAGAGAAGTCAGAGGAATAATGTCACAGCTTTGAGTTCCAGAACAGGGTTTTTGCGTTGCTTGCGCTTTGTCATGAGGCACAAACTGCCCATTTCAGGCCCGGGAAGGAGTCTGTATATGTCCAGGAAAAACTACCATTTATCTGGTTTATGGTCACAGCAGAAAATAAAAGGCATAAATCTTCCAGAGGTTGCCTAAACACCTTAGTGCATCGCAGATCATAATCAAATGCTGCAGCACACAACACGGGAATACTGCATTAGAGTTGGGAAAAAGCATAAAAAAATGGAAAAAATGGAAATAATCCTGCTCGCCAAACCAAGCCCAAACAGGGGTCCAAACACAATCAATAGCCCAACACTCCCGGGCCAGACAGACCACGGAGCTGACAGCGGCCCCGGGTGGAGTAATATGCAGTTGGTACCTCAGGCAGCCCGACGTGTTCTTGAAGACAGTGCTCCATTCCCCGTCCCAGGGCTTGCACTCCTCTCCAGGCTCCCTCCTCCAGCCCGAGTGAGGGATGATAACCTCGTTGGTCAGGGTCTGTAGCCCATGGTTGATGATGACCATCTTCAAAGGCTCGTAGGAGGACAGGTTCCACAACGTTCCTGAGAGGGAGAATGGAAGAACTTTGATGGTCCGCGTCTTACAGGTCACGCGGAGCATTCTCCTGGGCCAAATCAGACTAGGGTCCTATTTTAAATTGAGGTCAAATGACAGTGTGTCCTGCTTCATTTTACTTACATAAAACCATATTCGGTAGCACACCTCAAATCTAACCTTCTTAACATTAAACAGCACCGCATTAAAATGAAAACAATGTGTTCAAACAGGCAGCAACACGGCAGTTTTTAAATGTGCTTTGAACTACTACGAGGCGCATATGGAGAAAATCTGTACATGAACGTTGTGTTGACGGTAGTTTATTACAAATATGTAGAAGAGTCCCAGTGCTGCAGTCAGAGAGAAAGCAGAAAACTGGGATACTTAAATATTTAAAACCAGCTACATTGAATAAAGGCTCCGATGTTGGAACACTTCAAAGAGCATGTATACACACACACACACACACACACACACACACACACACACACACACACACACACACACACACACACACACCACCCAGCAGAGCAATCTGCTTTTATTTAATTAACTTTGAGAAATTCCACTTTACTCAGACTCCTTTTCTCAGAGGAGTGGTAAAATAAACCACTTCACAGTTTTCACCAGTCAGAAAGAATGACAATCCTGCAACTTTGGAGTTTCTTTTTTTTTTTTTTTTTTTTTTTTTTTTTACTCAGAAGGAACAGATACAGCCAGGAGGTACTGTGTTTAACTTAATCTTCTGCACACACAATTCTCAGAGATGGCCATCAGCCAAGCATGGAATATATCCCAACTTCTTCACCCTTCCATCCTATTTGCATGAATTTTCCAGCAGATTAATGATTTCCATGTTAAACCAAAACTTAAAAATAACTGTAAGGCTCCTGGGACTTTAAAGAAAAATTACATTTGATGGCGATGTGCAGTTCTCCTGAAACCTGTTTTAGAAACAGGTCAAAGAATGCAGAACATGCCAAGAGCCTACAGCACAAGCGTAAAACCAATCACCTTACAGTATGCAAATGAGCCCTCAGCTGAGAACACACTGTATCTTATTTGCTGTGTGTCACATGACAGCAGAAGTCAGAACACTATGCGACCTCTGCGTCAGAGCAAAACACCCCCAGCCACAGGATCAATTTACATACCTGCACATTAAGCTTCCATCTGTAGCAAAACACATGGTTGAATTACACACACTCCATGTGCTGAAAGCACAAGCAGCAACACCATTCTGCTGCCCTTGCAACACTCAGGGTCTTCCTTGCCATGCAGTTATAAACTCATTTGCAGAAAATCAAAGATATCTAGTGTTATGTAAAGAGAACAACCTGAAACTGAAAAACAAGGGAGACGATTATTAAAAACATAAAACATTCCACCGCTCAAGTAATAGAACAATATGTCTTCTGCGGTGACACATCAACCTTCACGCACTTAATGTCAAATCGAAAAGGAGGCAAACATTCATATCTCTTGCCCTTCCAAATAAACCTGCACTTGGCATTGCGGTGCTGGCAGAATAGCTGAAGTCTCTCCTAATCTGTTTTTAAATATTTTTCTGTTTTCTGTGTCAGGATCCACAAATCAAATACAGAGCAGAAAATGAGATAAAGGCAAAGATGAGGAGGGGTCTGCCATACTATTGCATTTCCTTTATCCACAACGCTCCAGAACCCCCATGTTGATTTCATTTTCTGTACATTGTAGCAAAGCCATTCCAGCTCGCTATGTACTTCCTGCTGCTATATTCGTCCTCGCCCAACATTCCTGCTTGTTTTAATGGCTCATCCGTATTGTGTCTATTTACTGCTAATGTTTCCTTACTGCTGATCATCATTGCTGCTTGTCACTATTCACCTTACCTTTACTGCTGTTCAGTGTCTTTTACTGCTACTTTTTATTGTTCACCATCAATTTACCTTAATGGTCAAATTCCCTTCTTTATCAGTGCTATTCCTTACTGCTCACCTTCAGTCTTACTGCTACTCCTTACTGCTCACTGTCATCTTACTTTTACTCTGTACTGCTGACCTTCCCTTTACTTTAATGTTACTATAAATTGCTCATATTCACATTATTGCTCTCCTTTCTGCTCATTTTCAACTTACAGCTTCTGCTATTTACCATCATCTAACAGCTACCCCTTACTGCTCACCTTCATCTAACTGCTACTCCTTACTGCTCGGATCATGTCACTGCTAGTCCTTACTGTTGACTTTCACCATACAGTTAATCCTTACTGCTACTCCTTACTGCTCACCATCACCATGCTGATACTCACAATTACTTGTGCGTACTCACGTTTAGGGTGCTTTCACACCTGCCTTGTTTAGTCCGGTTAAACCAAAACTCTGGTTTGTTTTCCCCGTCGGTGCGGTTCAGTTGGTCTGAACACTGCAATCATATACTAAGGTGCAGACCAAAAGAACTGCACTAAGACCCTTTATTGGAGATGGTCTTGGTCCGGTCTCAAACAAACTCTGGAGTAGTTTGTTTGTGGTGTGAACGTGATCCAACCTCGATCCGAATCGACTACAAAGAGTATGCTGCACGTTTGAGCCAAGCAGTTTGTAAACACCCTTATTCATTGCTGCTCTTTCTTGTAGCTTTACTATAGACCTGCTTACTTGCTTTTCATCTTTTACCCGCAAGGAGCTGCCCGCTAACATCTGCACACACCTCACAGGTGCAGCCGAGGTTCCAGTACCTGTGACCAACTCTCGGACCTCCATGTCTCCAGTCTTCCGGAGCAGCCTCACCAACGCTGGGATGCCGTCGCAGTTGCGGATGGCCACCTTGTTCTGGTGGTCCCGGCCGTAGGAGATGTTGCGGAGGGCTCCGCAGGCTTTGCGGTGGACCTCGGCCCTGGGGTGGTCCAGCAAGCCCACCAGCAGCGGCACGCCCTTCAGCTGCCTCACATCCCTCTTGATCCGGTCGTTCTCATAACACAGATGCTGCAGGTAGGCAGCAGCGTTGGACTTGACCGGGTCCACTGGGTGTCCCAGCATACTGATGACCTCAGGGAGGTCGGGGTCCCTCCAGCGCGGGTCCTTCCGTACGCTCTCCAGCGAAGGAGACAGCCGGCCTCCTACTGGCTCCAAGCCAACCAGGGGTGTGGGGAACAGGTCAGCATCAATGTGGTCTTCATAAACCCCCCTTAGAGAGAAGAGAGAAAGTTTTTTCTTGTTCTTTTCACATTGCCAGTTGATAGCTGACATTGTTAGTCAATAACCTTCTTTCCCCAACTACTGCCCTTTAGCTATCATTAACCTTTACACTATCCATGTTAAATCACATTTTGAATTTTTTCATTTCGATTTATTAGTTCTGATGGCATATTAGCTATAAAACTGTGAGAATGAGGCAGTCTTAAGCAATTGTAACTGATACCACATTTTGCTAAGTTTATCATTTCTGACGGACTACACAGCTGTGAGTAGAAATACTTGGATGTGCTTCACTAACTAAGAAGGAACCATCCATGAAGAAAAACCAATAGTTAAAAAACATATTCCAATAAATCTGGAAAAAATTTCCTAGCTTCCACAGGGCTGCAAACAATAATCATTCACAAACCCTTTTACAAAAAAGTCATTTAAAAAGCTTTGGGTTAGACATGAAAGCCCTTGCATTTTAATGATAATAATTACAGTAACAATAATAAGAAGAACACGTAATTCCACAAGCCTTTCCAGAACTGTAGAGGCAAGCCAAGACCGAGTCTAAATTGCCAGTGGCTGTAAATACTGATACTGTAATGCTAACAGCATACTGCAGAAGGTTGTAGCATTATACTGTGCAAGCAGGGGGTCAGCCAAACATTTTCCGTGTGTGTGCGTGTGCGTGTTTGTGCATTTGTGGGGGCGGGTACTGTGTGACATCCTGCTTAGGTCTTGCATATTGTGCTCTACTTGAATTGTCTCCTACTGCTATGCAGGTGTTATACAAGGTCTGGAAATAGCATGAATACAAAGACACTTAAGCCTTTGTCACACCACCCGCTAATGACTTTGTATTGTACAAACGCTGTCGAAGGTTTTCATTGTGTTCCGGGTCAATAACAATTTGTGGCACAGTAGAAGGACATTGTAGAGACCTTCCTGGGTAACTACAGCCAGACTACACAGCTAACCTTAAAGAGAGCCTCAGTTAATAAAAAACCCCCTCAAACTGCATTTCAACTTGCTTACCTAAAAAGCAGTACTTTCTACTTCTTTCCCTCTCTCTTGCTTTTGGTGAAAAAACCCCTTTCATGCTCTTTATAAGATCATTGTGTAGTCTGTTATTAGGTGCTCCTGGCAATCACAACTGAAAACCACCTAGTGCTTCACAGTGAGGCCTGCACTTGTCCAGTTTACTTCCTGACAGGGTTTGACCAACTGCACAACCCAAGACGAGCACTCAGCCTGATCCCTGTTGCTCACCATACAAATACGTCTGTTTATCTTAATCTGTAAGGGGACTGAATCTTATCAGAGTTCAAAGAAGGATTCTTCACTAAGCTAAGAGCCCAGGCAGATGAAAATTTTCATCTGTCCCTCAAGTCAACACTGCACATAGACCCCGCAGTGGTTCACCCAAAGTGATAAAAAGTAAACTCACCTAACATGAAGAGGCTCTCTGATTGGCTCCCGCACAGACCTGTTCCGGTCCACCGCAGTTAGTGTGCGACGGGATGCAGTGGCGTAGTCAGGTTCCACAGTGTAGACACCCTCCTCCTCAGGGCCCAGGCTGAGCCGGTCACCCTCCAGGCCGTACTGCTCAGGTGGGGACCGGGCTGCTTCCACTGGTGCCTGGGGCTGGGCCAAGAGGCCATAGTCATCCAGGCGGTGGGGCAGCACGTAGCTGGTGGCAGGAGCATAGGGGGGGAGCACACGGTAGCCTGTGCCCCGTGACAGACTGCCGTAGAGGTCACTCGTCCCCTGCTGGTGGGGATGCTGCTCCAGGCTCTCGCCGTACGACCCACTGTAGCCATTAAACGAGCGAGTGAGGGTGGAGGCTAGGGTTGGGACATGCTGGTCTCCATTCTTGGCATGGTGCCGGTCCATTGAGTCTGTGTAGCTGGGGGCTGGAGGCGAGCTGTTTGGGAGGGGCAGACCATCGGGGCCCAGTGCTGGAGGCTGTGCTGTATGTGAAGCCATCGCCTTGGCTACTTTGCTGACCTGCAGGAAGAGCACTGTGACCTTGACAGCTCAATGCCTAAGTCAGAAACGAGCAGCTGATAATCAGGAAGCCACCTCACTGGGCTAATCTGGTAAAAGCTAAATTTGATTGGACAGTCGAAAAGTGGTGAATAATGGGTGGAATGTTGTCTTCCTGTATCAAACGTTTTCTGGGTTTGAATTGGGCACTATGTGGGTCTGGAGTTTGCCTATTTTTCCCATGAATACACAGGGTTGGGTTACTCTGGGTGCTCCAGGTCCCCCCCCCACCCCCCACAGTCTAAAGGCAAACATTTTAAGTGAATCGATGGTCTCAGACTGCACCAAGAACATTACATAAGTGTCTGCCAGGCTTGGAATCTGCCTTGTGCCCTGTGTTGACTGGGATACACTGCAAGACACCTGTGAGCTTGACCACATAAGGTTTTTGAAAACAGTAAAATGTTTTAATTATTATGATTAAAGTCTGAAACATATCTAACACATAAGGAAATATTGTGGCATTTCAGAATTTCTTGTCTCTGAAATGTCTGGTTTCATAAATCCCAGAGTAAACTTGTACAGCCTCAGTGCACCGTCGTCTTACAGGTGCATGAGCCTGGCTGACACAGGAAGACGGAGGCAGCTATTATATCACCTAAGCAGAAAGTTTCATTAGTTCTGTAAAATAAACAACAACAAACTTTTGCCCTCCATGTAACTGAAGTTGCATGGAAGTCAACTCAAAACAGCCTTGTCTAATGTCCCCCCTCCCTGTGTCATTAATTAGGAAGCAACCGCAGTGAGATTAAATAACTGCACTGATGTGTTTATTACTGAACTGATGGCTTCATTTGGGCTTCAGTGGTCTTCATTAAAGTATGAACATTTTCATACTTTACTGCAGTGACCTCATATTCATCTTGGCTGGATGTTTCTTTTGAATTTCAGCTCACTTTTACACATTCAGGCCTTTTGTAGCACAATTCGTTGTACCACTCAGGAGCCTGAGAGATGCTTAGATCACTGTAATACAAAGTACATAGAGAAACAGGCCTAGACCAGCCAAAGCGCTGTTTCTATGTTTTATCTGGTGTTGAATTACAAACAGATGGAAAGCAAAAAAAAAGAAGCATGCTAACTAAAAAATAACTTTTCTCATTAGCTGTGGTTTGAAAATCGAAACAGCACAAATGAATTTCCAGACTGTGTAAATGACACTCACTGTGCGTGCGTGTGAGTGTGTGTGTGTGTGTGTGTATAGTATACCTTACAGACAGGAAAACTTTCACCCTTCAGTTATAACCACTATGTCTCATGATGTAGATGTTGTATGTAAGATCTATGGCAGTTACGACTTTCTCCTCACATTAATAATGTCAATGATGGACACTTTGCCAGGAATGGTCATGACAGCAGTTCTGCCCCACCTTGGCTTCTGCACGTTCAACGGTCGCCATGGAAACATGTGATGTTGGAGTGCTTGGGTCCTGCTCGGCGGAGACAGTCGGGCCTGGTTCCGGAAGCTCCTCTGTCTCCTGCATCATGGCCAGGGAAAAGTGCTCCCCAGGACTCTGTTCCTGCAGGGTACAGGGAGGGATAAGGAAGGGAGGCTAATGTATTCACAATCAACACCTGTGGAATACACACTGAACACCAGTGTGAATGTGTACTATGTACTATCATAACACACTACATACAGGCTGAACACCAGTATAAAGAATGGACACTGAACAGCAACATGGACCAATTGTAAATGAAAAAAACTAAACACCAGTATAGGAGAAGTACAATCTGAACACACTGACCTAACACCCATTCAATAGGTGCAGTCCTAACACCAGTATGGAGAGGCTACAACACACACATTCTACACACTGTTCAGAAAGTGTAAGATAGTTGATTGAAACATGATCTAGTAGGTCTAAGTTAAATATTTTCAGATTTTCAGCTTGAATGCATGTAAAGATAATAAAACAATGAAAACTTTTTTCAAGATGTCAAAAGTGAAGCCAGCAAAAAACAGCATGTAGGTGAGTAAAGGGAAGTCCTGAGGTAAAACAAATCTGTCACAGGTATAGTTTTTCCATAGTGCACCTGTAGTCTACTGCTAACTGTACATCATGAAAGAAGCTCCACAAAGAGTGAAAACACCCAGAAGCAAAGAGTCTGGGCACACCACAGTAATTACAACTTCCCTCGATAACACCCACTTGGTGACTGCGGCTGAGGCCCTCTGTAGCCGGAAAGTAGAAGCGGAAGGCGTTTGCGGCAGACAAAACTGGAGCCAGACAGAGCCAGAAGTGACTCACCGTGTGCTATGGGGAGACAGACTCCAAGGCTTGAGCAGCGTGATGCAAACTGCGCCACAGGGGTCTGAGTCACAGAGCTAACGTGGAAAAGAAGACCAGGGGCATTTTATCTGTTTATTTTGGTCTGTGCTTTGACTGAGAGCCACTTGTTTTGCGTGTTAATGGGGAAGTGGAGTAGTTTTATACCCATATGGCTTTAAACCTGAGTAAGCCATGTATTTGCTGAAGGCATCGTGGTTAAATCTGTCACTTCATCTCCCGCCAAGAACTTCCATGACACCAGTGACCTCCAACCAGCAGAGGGAACTCTTTCTATAGATGTCTAGACTCCAACCCCAAGGGTATATGGCGAGGCCTTTCCTACCTCTGCTGAGACTGAGCTCTAATTAGATATAGCTTGTCACTGAGTGCCGCACAGAGACATGAAGCCATGCAGCTCCTGCCAGTAATGAGAAACAGGACCATTAAGAAGTACTATGAATCTATGGAGCAATCACAAGAAAAATTATGCTTTAGCACAGAAAAGTCCTACAAGCCTTCACATCACATTTAGCAATTTTTCCCCAATATGGGAAAAAAAATAATGAGAAAAAATGTGACAAAATGAAAAGAGGTCAATTTGTTGTAATTGAAAAAGAGCACTGGATATCTTTGATAACATAAGCCGAGTATAAGAGACAAGCTCTTTGTTTACACGTGTGTTAACAACATGCTTCTTCCCCACCGACGTCATCAGTCAGACAATGCAATTAGTGAGGCAAATACAGCTGCTGCGAGTTCTGTGCAGCTGCTAGTCCAATCTGTTCCCCTTTGTTTATCAAGCCTTACATGTTTCCTGGTCATCAGCTTTTCCTGTATGTCTGTGCCTCTGATTGCCAGTGCTGTCAATGTCCATGGCAACTAGGCCTGCCAGTTTCCTTGGTCACCAATGTTGTCAGCGTCTCTGGAAACCTGCCGTGAAAACCTTCCATGGCTCGTTGTGCTTCTTGTCCTCTTGATGTCCCTTGGAAATCATCTCTGCCAGTTTTCTTGCACAGCAGTTGGGTGTATGTCTGATCTTTATCTTATGTGTGCCCATGGCAACCAGATCCATCTAGGCCTCCAGTTACCAGTCCTGCCACCTGTTGTACCAACTAGCCCTATTAGTGTTCTCACTAACCCTTTATGTGTCCATTGCAGTCAACTCCATCAAACTCTTGAGTACCAACTCTTGATAAGGCAGAGGAAATGGCAGGCTTTGGCTCTGAGCCAGACCTTTGATATGGAGCCCACTGATAGGTTATCATATGAAACAAGAGTTTTATATGTTACAATAGGTCTACTATGATCCATGGAATACTGAAAATGTTGGTATCATTTTCCACAGAGAAATTAGCCCATTTAATTAAAAACATCATTACCACCTACTTTCAATAATGACACGAGGCTGATTTGTACCTAAAAAAAATTCATTTGACAGTTTTCTTGAAAGCTCACATTTTTCTTGTGCTTTCTGAAAAAGCAATTGTGTAAGAAGCATCTGTTCTCTGCTAGTTTTAGTCCAAGATTACCATATCATTGTCATACACAGAAACATCAGTTGCAAAAGTGTCCTAATCCAGACCCATCATGTTAAATTATAAATCCTACTGGAGTTACCGAGCAAAGACAGAACACACTGGTGCAGAAATGTATTTCATACTGACATCCCCCACAGACTGAAGAACAGTGAAATTCTCAGGACATCGCAACATCAGCAGAGCTGTCATTTTCGTGATTTCTGAACACTGGACTACCAGCATCAAAATGAGCATGGCTCTGAATGCACTGGAGAAAAACAAAAGTCAGATAATCATTTCAACACATCGCAGACACTGGGAGTCACAGCCAGACCTGAATCCATAGAGGGAAACCATCCGAATCTCCAGTGCTGTCAGTTACTGACACATTTAAACCACTACACACTACTCAAAGTACCACAACCCATCATGGTAAACCAGCCATCCACTGCTGTTACAAAACAATCCCCATCCTTGCAGGTTGTGAAACTTCTCCTTCTGGAATTATAAAGAGGTCGGTATAGTAACTGAACTGTGATTTAATTATTGTCTGTTTCAAGTTATAGGCTTTTGGGAGTGGGAGTCACATAAGTCGTAAGCCCTTATATAGAACAATCAGCCACAATGACAGTAGCAGAAACAAAACTATACTGTTCCACACTAGTTGGAACAGTATAGTTCAAAACCTGCAACATATTGCACAGGAAGTTAACATTTAACTGGTGACTGGTGAAGAACAAGTAAGCAAAATTAAATGTAGACCATGAAATGCCTGATAACAAAGCTTTCCTATACTTAAGTGATGTAGTGACATCATACCAGAAACAATTTATTTGAAAAAATGTTGAATTAAACTCTGCTAAACAGGCCCTGTTAAACCCCTCTCCCATGTACCCGCTTCCTTTTTTCATACAGATTAGTTCCACAAAAGTCCCAGTTAATGCTCTGGCTGAATAATGGCAATATGTCCAAAAAATGAGAAAATGCGTCCATTGTGGGAGCAAAGACCTCAAGCGATTTCAAAAACAAGACTCAGACAATTTCCCCATTCACACCACTGCAGGTCTTTTTAAAGAGGTTAGGAGGATTGCTTCCTCGAAAAATACACTATATTATTTATTTTTAAAGGCCCCGTCTCTGTGCTTGACAGTACTGCCAAAAAACTTCACCAAGCACCTGCTCGTTCTGTGAAGCACCTGCTCGTTCTGTGAAGCACCTGCTCATTCTGTGAAGCACCTGCTCGTTCTGTGAAGCACCTGCTCGTTCTGTGAAGCACCTGCTCATTCTGTGAAGAAAATGCACAGTGTGTGTCACAAAATCCATTCCACCACTTGTCACTCAACCTGCTAGTTGTGCTCTAGATGTCCCTCCCTAAGATGCAGATACTCCTGTAGGTACACAATAAAAGGCAACTGTTCTGGTTCCCCAGTTGTTACAGATCTCCCATACCTTCAGGCACAGTTCCTTCACACGCTCCAACAAAGAGCACCTGCTTGGATGAAAAAATGCCATGTTCGCATCTGCCCAAATTGCGGAGCTAGCTAAGGCAGCGTACGCCTGTGCAGCAATTATAGAGCTCAGAACAAGGGCAGAATGTAAAAGGGCAAGTCAGGAAGGAAAAGAGTTAAACTGTGTTTCTGGAAATTAACGTACTTGCAAAAATGAAAAACAATGCCACTTTCTACCATTATATGCATACATTTATGTTTCATTACAAAGCTAAATGCAAATAATGCAAACTCCATCTGTAAAAGTTATCATGTACAGTTGTGTCATTGTTTTTGCTGGGGCGGAGTGGTCAGTGATAGTACTATTCAACTGATTAAGTTGCCAGTGGTTTTATGTTGTTTTTACTTTAGTAAAACTCACATCCAAGTTATTATTTAACGTGTAACACTACAACTGGCACAATGAAAAGGTGTAGACACTTTAAGTTGAGAAAATACCCACAGGCCATCAAACAAAAATGTATTTTGGGATATATCTGCAAATTTATCAGACATATGGCTGAACAACATAAACCTGTTTCATTACATGCAAGTAACACTGCAAACTCCATTTTAACAAGCTATCGAATGCAATCATGTCCGTCTGTTTTTGTGTCTTTTTATTTACACAACCCAAATTAATCATCAGCTTTTTAAAAGCAGTGCTTTAAATTGGGATACAAAAGGGGCAGGGCTGGTGTGTTTTTCCCAACCCTGACACAAACCTGTGATCATTTTAGATGTAAATGTGAGAAGAGTCAGCTATGAAACAGCAATGGTCACCTGCTTGTTGTGAGTGTGCCTTGAACTCATGATGGGACAAAGAGGAGAACTTACAGAATAAAGGATGCTGTAGATTAATCTATCTAGCCATCTAGCCTACCTATAATTATAATTTAGATGTAATGCACAAAACCAAAGAGCTTTGTCTTGTACAAATAGTAATAATTGAAATGACCTCAAAGGTTCAACAGCAAATAACTTATTCTCAGATGTGGACCTGCAGTGCCTTTACCATGGTAATACCCACTGTACCTGCACAGAAACTGCAAGAACTGCAGGTGGATCCTGAGCCGTCCCTAAATGTCTGCCTCCGTCTTCCCAACTCTTCCCGATTTAGATGGTATCCAAAGACAGCTGGCGTTCCAAAACAGATGGAGGCTGTTTGTCTAATTTAGAAAATTGTTGCCCACCACAAGCACATCTCCAAAGAGATGTTCTCTATTTGCGAGAGGCTTGCATTGAGCTGGAGAGTAACTCAAAACTGTAATAATGAGCAGGTTGCTTGTTATTGCAAAAAAAGGTGTTAGTAGTCCTTTTTCATTTCTTAGTTCAGCGACATCACAATGTAGAACATGAAAGAGGGCATCTCGGAGAGCTAGCTCAGCTGCCAAACCGAATGCATCTGAGGGAGATGAAAGCTGGCAGAGGAGGGGCCAGACAAGGAGGTGTGTGTGTGTGTGTGTGTGTGTGTGTGTGTGTGTGTGTGAAAGAGAGATGGGGGGGTCAAGCTTTTCAGCACCCTCAGTCAGCTACTGTCTCTCTCTCTCCTACTTCCTCCACATAGCAGGCTCTCGGTAATGAGAAGCGATACGATACGGACAATGTTCTCCATGCACACGGAGACCACCCTGAAACGTCTCTTTGTACACATCCTTCTGCACTTCCATTGTGCATCACCTGTTTATTTCCAAAAATGCTTAGCAAAAGCTTCCTTCAGAAGGGCTAGAGTTTCTCCAAAGTAATCCCAGAGACCCAGTCAAATCCGCTACTTGTTTCCAAGACAGAAGCACAGCTGGCGGTCAAAGGTTGCCTCCCAGCTGATCTCAGCCTGGATCACAATGGTAAGCAAAGGCAGGGGTCAGAAAGGTCACCTCCAGCAGTAGTGTTCCACCTGCTCAATCTTGGCATGCCTACACCTTCTGTTTCTGCCATAGAAACACATTTTGGCTCAACTTTATGTTACTGCATTGAATGAATGGCAGGCCTTTGGTCTACGATGACTGCAGTAACTTGCCTCTGAAGACAATTTTTGCAGTGAATATGCTCATCCGTGTAGGTGGAAGTGGAACAAAGGCCGATGGGTTCTACAGTTGTTTCTGAAGTAAAGATATTCTCTCTGTTTCTGGGACCTGACAAGAACAAACATACTAAATTTAATTGGACATAATTATAAGCATTGCTTGTATACTACCTTCTGTGCTCTCTAAACCTGTCGTCTGTTAGAATACTTGAACAGGAACATTAGTTGCAAATTTAATGAGGCCCATGCTCAAAAAGTCAAACTTCTCAATGCTAATTCAGCCACGTGCCCCAAGGCAGGGCAAAGTAACTGCATTCCTCAGGGTTTTTCGTCCTTCGTGTTCATGATAAGCTTCAATCAGACACTGATGTACACCAGGAATACATCTCTGGAGGTCACATGCTGTCCAAATAAGGTGTTTAATCACACCACTGTGCACTGAGATTAACCCAAATGCAGCAATGTCTGTGGGCTTCAAACAATGGAATTTCTGCCCATCATCTAAGTCCTGTTTGAGTGGAACATCATAAATATTCAGTAATAATCCCTCTACAATGAAAAAAGGGAAACATCCACTTTCACATTTTCTGCACCATCACAGGTGAATGTGGGCATACTGCTTCTGGAAGAACTGAAGTGCCCCGAAGCACAGAAGCCCTTCTGATGGTATTGTTTAGAAGCTTAAAGTTTGCTGAATTTGCCTGTGCAAAAGGTAAAAAACTCCGGCACACAGCTGTATTTGGATGGACAGCCATCCACAGGAGAAAGATAGGACCAGGACCAGACCCAGGACCCAGGTCCCTAGTGAGAGCACCCATCCACAGGAAAAGACGGGGGTCAGGTCCCTAGTGAGAGCATCCATCCACAGGAAAAGACGGTGGTCAGGTCCCTAGTGAGAGCACCAATTGTTACCTTGTGGTCAATTGTCCATGCTTGGAACAGCATATCATTTGCTTTAGACTCGCTACAATTTTGAAAACCACTTTTCTGAGCAAGTGTCACAAAATGTGTATATTAATTTAAGAACCCACCCTTGGATTGACGCAGAACTCCTTTGTAAGAAACGTAGACACCGCTGACATACTTGTGGGGCAGCTCTCAGTTGCCTGATTTCCTGTTCAGAAATCATGGTGCTGGTACAGAGCATACAGCCTGGGAGGTGGGATAGGCTGGGGGGGACCCTGTCCTCTTCACCCCCAAACCCACACTACCAACTTTTCAGCAAAGTTCTGTCCCAATACTTACTGAAAGCTTCAATTAGCACATAGATATTGGCACATCTTGCCATGTACATTATCTTGTTGGATGCAATTTACATGCCCATTTACAGGTTCACTGAACTACCTTGCACTGTTCCCCGCCCCCCCAAAAAAATAGTTGCACATTAGAATCTTCTAAATTACTGGCTCAAGATATACCTTTTTAAGACGTGAGTCCTGCAACTTCTACTCTAACCGCTGTCTTGGTGTATTAAACACACAATGCATGTACCACTTTCTAAACTGAGACATCATCTAAAGCTCACAGTGCTTACTGTATGACTACATCTTCCCTGCCGCACTGTGCCGTAAATCGCACCGTTGATCGGCGCTGAGATTAATTACCGCTCCAGGCACGTCTGCTCAGTGCTTTAAGCCCAGGCAGCCGATAACGGCACGTCGCTGAGAACGTCAGTTCGGGAACTACACGGTATCCATCTTTTTCATTAATAACACCGTAAAAACAGAGAGACCCTTTCCCTTTAAATCTGCCAGAGATGCGAGGAGAACAACTGCGTTTACACCTTCCGAGAGAGAGAGAAAAAAGACTGAATGAAGACAAAGTGAAAGAAAGCACAGAGGACGAAGCGACAGCACTTACCATTTTTACCCAGCCAAAATCCGACTGTCAACACCTCCGCGCTGAGGTGACAGCGGCTTCTCTTCAAAGTTATTCCCGTTCCCCCAGAGAGCGCGGCTTAGAGGTACGGCGGGCAGCCATCCTCTGCCTTGCACTGACACACATGCAGACAGGCACCGGTTCGCGCGCGCGCGCACACACACACACACACACACACACACACACACACACACACACACAGGGAGTGCCCTTCCTCCCTTTCCCACTAGGATGAGGTGCCAGGCAGCTGACTGGTCCAAACCAGACTGCTACCTTTTTTCGAAAAGACAGTTAGTGTCCAAGTCTAAGCTGCTATGCCACCTGGGGAAAAGAAAAAAATGCCTGCTTGTGTGTAGGTTTGCATGTGCACAGACACAAAGCAGCCAGTGCACACTAGCACATCCTGAATAACCCAGCTCTTCATCCACATTTAATAAAGTGATTATTCACTATACCGAGGATTCTCGTCACCTCTTTCTTAAATAGTGCCTTCGCACCTATCTAATTGCAGCACCTCCAAACAAGCTGGTCTCTTAAAATCATCTAAGCCTGTGTCTCAATTACTCATTTCCCAGGTCACCTTCCTTCATTGTTTGGCTGATCTGTCTGCATTCCAGTCAGTCTGATCTCCCTGCATTTCATCTTCAGTCTAATCTCCCTGTATTCCACAGTCAAATTGATCTCCCTGCATTCCAGTCAAGATGATGCCCCTGAATTTTAAGGCTGATCTCCCTGTATTCCATAGTAAAGCTGATCTACCTGCATTACATCTTCATGCTGATCTCTTTGCATTACATATGCAGAATGATCTTCCTGCCTTTCACACTAACACTGATTTTCTTGCCTGCATTCAATTTTGATCCTGATCTGTCAAAAATAAAAATTTGCAACTATAGTACAACGTGTCACAAAGTCACCCAAACTGAAGCAAAGTAAACAAACAAAATAACGAACAAAACAGTGTGGACACTGGACTGAAATATTGCAACACAGATGAAACGAGACCTTTTAAAACGTTGCACTGAGGCTGTGGGAGAACCCTGCTGGCTGAAAGGCAGGACATAGTAAATTGTGAAAAAGGGTTTCCTGCACATTCCTACAAACAGCTTGCACAGCTACAGAATGCAGCTCTGCGCTGGACTCGCCCACCGTTCCAGGGCTACGTGGCCTCTTTCAGCTTGGAAGCCAGCATCCAGAATGTTCCGCAGATACCGTGGAGCTGCATTCTCCACTCCTCTCTATCTGGGTCTGCAGGCTGAGTGTACACTATCCTCTGGAACTCAATGAATTATTTATCTGTTTTTGACACGCTCGTGCAGCACCCATGGCTCCGTGCTGTACGGCCACAACAGCTTTTTCATGAAAAATTTCCAAAATAAAAATTGTTTAAATTTACTGCAGGTATGCTAGTTAATTCCTTACAGCACTTCATTTAAGCACATCCCTGTCTAACAAACATACAGTACACTGATAATATGGGGTCCTGAACATCCCCCCAAACAAACAGACAATGCTGCCCAACAGATTATGTTTTTAAACAATCAATATTGTGAGATATTTTGACATGACAGTGAATCACAGGAATGTTCATAATTTACCATTTTACTTTTAGTAAATACACACATAAAACAAATGATGTATATTTCTAATAGATAAACTCTCCTTGACTGAAATATTCAGTGTGAGTTTGAGATTGACTCCTGAAAAAATGGCCATAAAGTGGATCTCACAGCAAAAGAAGAACCCCTGCTGACCACCATATGCAATATGTTGTTTCCAATGAGAGGAGTGCATCTCCCGCTGGCCAAGAAGACAGTCGGTGTTGTGACATTTTACAGTCTTTAGGGAACATGTCTTGCTTATTGCATCACCACCTGTACATTCGAGAGTAATTTCCGTGACTATTACAACTGTACACTTTGTACAGTGTGTGATGTTTTGGTGCAGTGGGTTTGCCATTAGGACTAGACAAGGCCATGTAATGGGCCCCACAACCCTGGACAAAAATGCTACAAAAAGCATTAACAGTACCTGCAGTGATGGAAAAGTAAAGTTTCCAACCTAGTAGCAGATGAAAAGGCTGTCTGCCATCAAATTCTCCGACCCCACTGTTTTAATCAACCTTTGACCGGCAGAGGTCTGTACTTTTCTTCTAGGTTTTAAGGTTTTAAAAACATTGAATGGCCTCGTGTAAATCCAGTATGGAACTAGAACGCTGTCAAAATGTTTCAAATCCACAAATATGTACAGTCACAAATGGCATAACACAGTTCACAAATTATAATGAAATGCATACAAACATATATATACAGTATAAACCCACAAATGTTCACATTATAGTCCACAAATAAATACAACATATTGTGTATTTGCGAGTTCTTTCGTGTGCATTCCTGACCTTCATGTTACATTTGTGGATTCTTCTGTGTGCGTTCGTGAACATCGTTTCACATTTGTGGATTCCTTCATTCATAAATTTTTTTTTACTTTTCAGATCTGTGTAAGATCATCTATTGTTTTAGATTTCTACTGGTGCCAGTTGCTGAAATCACTTTAACAACCCCAAATGCTTTGACATTTCACAGACTTCATTTGTACCATATACTCTTGGGAGAAAAAAGAACAGGTTAGTTTTGGTTTTCAGTCTGTGAGTTCAGCATATCAAGCTTGGGCAGGTCAAAAGAGCAGCAGAAAGAAGCTACCATGGAAGCAGCAGCATCCTCCTCTAGCAGCAGTGATGCTATCCCAACACCTGCTACGTCTGCTAGTATAACTTCACCAACACCTCATGTTTTAAGCTAATCAGACCACCCTTGGCCATGTTTCCAAGAGATGTTCTCCATTCTTGGTGTGAAGAATTTGTCATATCAAATTAAATGCCTCTTCCTTGCGAAAAAGCACTGAAATTCTAGCATTCAAAAACTCCCCATCCAACCTCAAAAAACACATTGAGGTAAGTTAACAAAGAAAAACGTTATAGTTATATGGTTATGGAATTGAACATTTAACACTTCTAGTTTTAGTGTTTTTTTAACATTACTGTACATTAACATAACATTATGTCAGTACTGTGATTGTGAATGTGATGGTATGTAGGCTGCTTTATAAATTTTGCTAACATTAGCTAATGTTAGTTGGTCACAAAATGACCAAAAACAGTAATAAAATGACCAAAAATGTCCCCTATTTTAACGTTTTTTAAACATTAACATAACATTATGTCAGTACTGTGATTGTGAACCTAACAAAATGAAATACAACTGACCAGTTTCAACTTTAAATATGTTGTCTCTGTGCTGTATTCTATTGAATATATGCCATGAAGGATTTTTAGATCATTGCATTTATTTATTCATTCTAGAAAATGTCCCAACTTTTTTTTGGAATAGGGGTTGTACTGCTACTGCACCAGTACCTATTTAATCATCAGCCATACATACATTGTGCTATGAGCAGCAAAAATTCCATAATTCTGTTGTGAAAATTCATAAGCCATACATCACTAGAGACGTTGGTTCTTTGCTTTATAAACCCAAAATAGAATCAATTTAAGCATTCTAAAAACATGCCCATCTGAAAGGTTATAAAAAAACCATGCAGAGATTTAATGCAGTGTTAACGGCACTGATTCCTTTGTTTGAAACCACTTCTGAGGAAAAGTACATTTAACATTCGTCTTTTACAGTATTCTGAAATTCTCTCTGATCCCAGTGATTATATAAATTAACAGACATCCTTGCACTCCCATTATTCAAAACCTGGATGGCACCAATTAACACTACAGAATAACTGACATCTGGACACAAACACAAGAAAATCAAACTTCAAAATTCCCAGGAGAAACACAGACCCGTCACCATGGAGAAAGATCATGAGACTTCACAGAGATCAAAGGGCCACATATGAACAAACAGTCCAAATGAGAAACCTCTGTGCACAGATGTAGAGACTCAACCAGACAACATCACCGAACTCTACCACACATCACAGTGTGAAAGTCTCTGTTGGTCAGTTTTGGTCTATGAACTACCGCACTTTCAATTAAACGATGCAGCAGCTAAGTGTAAAAATATATTTATACCGGTATACTGGTCAGCCATAACATTATGACCACATACAGGTGAAGTAAATAACATTGATTATCTCGTTACAATGGGAGCTGGAAGTAGGTGGGATATATTAGGCAGCAAGTGAACATTTTGTCGCGGCAGTTCATGTGTTGAAAGCAGAAAAAATGAGTAAGTGTAGGATTTGAGTGACTTTGACAACTCTTGTGGGATGTTCCCAGTTGTATGGGGCTACTTAGCTGCAGACTGGTCAGGTGGCCCATGCTGACCCGTGTCCTCTGTCAAAAGCACCTACAATGGGCATGTGAGCCTCAGAACTGGACCACGGAGCAATGGAAGAAGGTGGCCTGGTCTGATGAATCACATTTTCTTTTACATTATGTGGATGGCTGGGTGTGTGTGTGTGTCACTTACCTGGGAAGAATGGCACCAAGAAGCACTATGGGAAAAAGGCAAGCTGGCAGAGGCAGTGTGATGCTTTGGCCAATGTTCTGCTGGGAAATCTCGGGTGCTGCCAATCATGTGGGTGTTACTTTGACACGTACCATCTACCTACATTGTTGCTGACCAAATACACTCCTTCATGGAAACGGTATTCCCTGATGATCGTGACCTTCGTCAGCAGGATAACATGAACTGCCAGAATGCAAAAATGGTTCAAGAATGGTTTGAGGAACATAACAACAAGTTTGTGGTGTTGATTTGGCCTCCAAATTCTCCAGATCTCAATCAAATTGAGCATCTGTGGGATGTGCTGGAAAAACAAGTCTGATCCATGGAGGCTTAAAGGATTTAAAGGATCTGCTAGTTATGGTTTGGTGTCAGATACCACAGCATACCTTCAGAGGTCTAGTGGAGTCCAGGCCTCGATGGGTCAGGGCTGTTTTGGCAGCAAAAGGATCTACTCAATGTTAGGTGGGTGGTCATAATGTTATGGTGCATTAGTATATATATATTTTTAAATTTATATTTAATTTTAAAGGCTGTTTAACAACAGCCACACTTTGAAGTATTTTGACAAACCTATTTAAACACTTAAACCCCTGTATTTAATAACAAAGGAAATTATTGCATTTCATGTCAAGACATTTAACTAAACTAATCAGTACCCTTTCAAATTCCCGAGAATTAAAAAACAATACAATAATAATAATAACAAAGTTTTTCACTCCAAAATCAAAAAGCAGGACTGAAAAACTTGTGGGGGGAGGGAGTGAGAACCAAAGACAAAATTCAACAAATTGAAAGGACTGAAGTGGGACTGTGGGATGTGAGAGGTTTGGAACAGCAAGAACAAAGAACAAATTGCTCATAAAACAGCCAATGAATGAAAACCCTATTAAACCAAATAGCCAATAAGCTATTTGTTTAATGTACTTCTGTTAACCCATGTAGGACGTGCAGAATGTAAACCAGTAGCAACGGCACCTGCATGACCACCTGCTGCCAAGCGAGGGGCTGGCTGATGGGCGCAGGGCGTAGGGCGATGCTGTGGCACTCCTCCTCCAGGGCACGGGTCAGGCGCTCAAAACGCGCCTCCTGCTCCTTCACCGAGGCCAAAATGCTGGCGGCTGACCTCAGCTCATAGTCCTCCATGTTGGACTGAGGGACTGGTGCAAAGGAATAAGTGGGTTAAAGGAATTGCACACCCATGCTTGCATTGCAACAAGTATTCTAATCCAGAGAAACTGACGTGGTTAATCACTATGCTCAACCCCACAGCTGGACACTGCAACAAAACAACTGAGATTAAAGCCTCTTCCTCAGTGGCACAACACTAGAGCCAGTCCAAAGCATTTCTGCATATGCTTCAATTTGCCATATAAAACAGACAATGGAAAATAAATGGCTATATTCAGAAGACTGAGCAATGATTTTGGACTTAACTAGTCTATTAAAATACTGCATTTCAGCTCTGCCATTGGTTACGAAGAAGGGAGGAGAAGACACAAAGACATTCACCTTAGACCACCGGGGTACAAATATCCACACCTTGCGGAGGGGTAAGACGGTGCGTTAGAGGTTAGGCATCCCTAAAAGGGACACACCAAGGATGAAGAGGAGGAAGAAAGCAGCTGGAAGCGTGATGTCTGAAAAAATGGAAGGAGGAAAAATGTTAGACTGTTAAAAAGGGGAATCGCTTGGGTTTGCATTATCCTAGGAATACGGCCTGGGTAAGGGACAAGTTTGGATGTTTCCAAAGATAGTAGCAGATAAAATAAAGGCACAGGGACAAAACTATAAAAGGTATTCGTAAAAACCTGAGAGAGACTGCAAAGTGAGTACTAACAGAGTTTGTTGGGCACATTAACCATTTTCACACAGATACAGAAAGACTTATAGGCACCTACTGTTTCTGTATGATCCTGGCTACATTGTATCAGCTTACCTATATACAGACAGATATCCTATACACCTGCATGGTTACAGAGGCTTCCGATTCAGCCAATCATTAGCTAGTATGTCCTGTGCACCTGCACAGTTTCAGCGACTTCTTGTAGAATTGAACAGTAGTGGGTATGAACTCTGCACATATGCAGTCACGTGATTATTTTCACATTTTGACACAAGTCAGACCCAGTACAACCTTAGACCAAGTGTTATCTTGCCAGGACAGATTGTTGAACATGTTTTACAAAGATCATTACTGAAATGACTGCTGTAGACTTTTGCCACACTAGGGGATCCACTGTTTGCCTATAAAACAGTACAGTCTGAGTTTTATCCTCTGCAATGTTTCAACAGTCTACAGATGATGCTTGGTTTGAGCACTGCATCAACAATGTGGAAAAGGAAAATTCTTCCTGATGGCCTATTGTACTGTGTGGCAACACAAACTATTTGCACAAAAATACACATATACAAATATACAGTTTCTAATGACGTGACTCACATTATACACTGTCTCTTCAGTGTTCATATAGAGTAAAATGTACTCTCACAGTATGTCTGTGCAAAGTAAAAATGTACTATGTTCAAAAGGACCTTCCTCTTCAAAATGCACAACATATCATGAATTCCGGTTCAATAAAATATAAAGCTAAAAAGTTTCAGAAACAGAACAGAGTTTCTTTTCACAACAGTAGCAACATTCCACCACTTTAAAAATGCAAGAGAAACTGTCACGAGAGGTTGCAGTGATGTACCTCCACCGCACAAACTGAACACAGCTACATACCTCCACAACACAAACTGAACACAGCTACTACCTCCACAGGAAAACT
>JABJVR010034851.1:0-33603 GCA_025773905.1 Chitala chitala
TAAAGCGCTTTGAGGCATGCTGTTGCGAAAGGCGCTATATAAAAATAAATTGAATTGAATTGAATTGAATTGAATTACCCCCCCTTTGTAGAGAATGCATAGCAGCAGTCTGTTGAGGTACGGTACAGTGCAAATAGTTCCCTCTGTGCTGTACCCTGAGGCTCTGTCTCTAATGGCAGGATCTCTTCCTGTAAGCTGCTCCCGTCCTTCAAGGCTTTGTGGAAAAGATTCTCCAATGTGTGCCTCGACTTAAAGTGCTCCAGATACGCTAATAGGACCTTTTTGAGTTTAATAAATGACAGCCATAGCTTTGTGACACTTCCAATGAATATCACTCGTTGTTAATTACATTGCAGATGGTGCTAGGAGACAGGCACGCAGTAACGTTGGTTTGACGTCTTTTAAATGTTAAGAGATGAACTGTCTGCCATTAGCGATCCCTGAAGGGCAACTTTTATTTAGATGCCCCCCCCCCCCTTCCAGTGGACTTTACAGCCTTACTTTGGTTCTGTTTTCGCCTGGTTCCTCTCTTTATACAGTCCGAGAGCTCTGTGTCAGCTGCGTGTTCACCGTCTGGCTGGCCGTGCTTGTGTAGAGGGGCACTGTTATGTGCATTCCAAGCAAATGAGTTTGTCTGCCTCACTGTACTCCATCTGGAATATAGGTTTGCACGAAATGCTCACTTTTTGTCTTGGCCTCGTTCTCCGAGCAAGCTTTCTGCACTGAGTAACTCCCCCTATGCAATAGTGTTTCTGCAAAGTATTTTTGAGGTAACTTTTCTCTAGCAGAGTAGCTACCTTAACTATAGAAATGATTGCATTTTGACTCTCACCCATCGCTGTGTTGATGTCCCTTTGTTCGTTTAGTTGAGTGTTGTCTGCAGAAATGCTCTGGCGCAGATTTAAGTAGCGCTGTCCCAGTAGTGCGAGGAATGCAGGGAAGGCGACTTTCTGGAAAGTGGCAGAAACGGCCAACCACGTGGCACTGCGTGCACTAAACACACTCAAACACAGGACAGGGAATTTGTATTCTGCTTCCTTTTCTGGTGTGTGCTGCTTTTAAACTCTCGTAAGTACATATTTCTATTGGTTTGTCTATTATGAGCTTAACCTTACTGTGCAGTTTAGCCACATTTTAACAGCTCTGCACTTTTTAAACTGAAACTTTATTAATCCCACTGGGAAATTTCTTCTCTGCATTTAAACAATCCCCTGGGGTAGCCGTGATCAGCCATTTTTCGGGGTCTGGGGAGCTGGCATTTCATAACGTATTCTGTATTGAGCAGAATTTGTAGTTTATTTATTAATATTTTGTAACATTGCTGAAGACATGTTAGGCAGCAGGGTTATTATGCTTTTGAATTTGTCATAAATTTTTTAAAATTTTGTTTACCGTGTGAGATTTCGGTTTCATTTTAGTTTCGTTACAGTAAGAAGAGCATGATGTTACGCTCCAATAAACCGATTGTAAGGTGAAGATAGCGTAAGGCCAGGCCAGACTTTAACAGACAACCAAACAAACGTCATAGCCTAGCTGTCACGATTTGGCGAGCAGCTACATCAGGAACGAGAGGGAAGCAAGATCTGGATGTGGAAAGGGGTTTATTTGGGCGAAAAAAAGGAATGCATTAGGACAAAGGAAACGCGACTCATAACATACACTGCTAACAGGAAGGTGTACATGAATCAAACGACTTGTTTTTTTTTCCCCCTCTGTGGTTTGACTTATCAAATTGAATTAAACCCCGTTTCATATATGAAACCATTCACATTTAATCTCTAACCATTTTAAACTCGTTATGCTTTTTCTCAGTAATTGACAAGACTGATGTAGCAGATTTGTTAGGGATGACGTGCTAACTCTCAGGTACCGGACTCAGGTGGGATCGGGGAATGCGCAGCTTCCTGGCCATTAGAATGGAAGAGGGCTGCGTGTTTGTGACCCGACCTGGACTCGGTGCTGTGGGTGTGCTTGGTGCGTGCCTGGGGGATGAGCATCCGTATCTGCAAACCACTGACACAGTTGTAGGCAAATCGGCATAGTGAAGCTGATTTTAAAGAAACATATGGCATGACTAGAGCGGTGGCCTAACGCAGGCCCCAGCACACAAAGCCAGAAAAGACGGAAGTAAATATTTACTTGTTCCATTGGTAATGTACGGTCCTCTGTGTTTGAGAGCTGGCTGGCCACCACTGGCCCGGGTAAATACCCCCTGTGGCCTCGTCAACAGCAGACTGTGTAAACGAGGCCAGCTGTGTGACATCGTTAGGAGACCATTTAGTCTGCGGCTGTGAGGCATGTGCCACAGGCCTGCTGAGGAGAAGGAAGGGACGGATCTGACGAGCCTGGGCTGGGTCATCAACACGTAGTTTAGGTGATGAGGTCTGTCACCTCCACGTAGGTTCCAGTCATTACAGTTCATCAGTATCCAGAAACACACAACTTAAATACAATCGCTATGTAGACTTTTCTCAGTAGTGTGTTTTAGCTACTGATAGGCATTTTATTTTTTGTCTGAGTACCATTGTTGGAATATTTACCACACAGAGGAGATTCAAGCACAGACAAAACATATTACATTTTTTAATTACTTTTTAAGCACATTTATTATGGGGTCCATGTTGTTGTGTGAACAAAATGATAGTCACAAAACACATTTCTATCCAAGGTTATTTATTCTACCAATGTGATGATTTTTTTCCTTTTTCTTCTTGGGAACAGATTGAGGCCATGAAATGCCAGTGTGAGTGAAATAATTGTGCCAATAGGACCACAGGCCAGGTTTTTCACAAAGTGAATTTTTTGCTGCCTAGCAAGCAGTTTGATATTTATAAAAGGCTCCCAGAATTTGTGGTGTCTAACAGTGTTAAATACAGTAAATTGTCTTCAGACTGTCTTCCAAATTGAATACAATACATGTTTAAATTGTGTGGCTGTTAACTGTTGATTGTGTGAGAATTTGTGTATCGAAAACAACACCATTCGTGCTAACAATAGCACATCAGTGCAACGACCTTTATAAAGGAAACTGGGGGTGGGGTACCGTGCAGGTAGGCATATTGAAAACATGAAGGTTAATTTGCTAATATAGCAAAGGGTTATTTTACCAGTTTTAAATGCCCAGAATGTGGTGTATAAGAATGGCTGGTTCACTCTCGCGTGCCGTTTTTTTTTCCCGGCAGGTGGCGGCCGGAGCCGGAGTGTACAACATCCTGAACCAGCTGGGCTTCACCGAGTTCCAGAACCCGACGGACTCGCCGCTGTCCCGGCTCCGAGAACGCTGGCAACGGCAGGACGAACACTCACTGCCCATCAGGGGCGAGCTCAACTGACGAGGACTCCTGTGAACTGGCAGAATGTCAGTTAAGCTCCCTGGGTGTTAGATGGCTCTCCCAGGTGCATTCTGGGATGCCTTGGAGATATGTATCACTTTTTTTTTTTTAATTCCCAATCCCTGTGTGGCACAGGTGAACTTCATCAGGTAGTTATTACTCCATTCTAACATTTGGTGTTTATAATCAGTGCTAGTATCAACACTGAGTTCTAGTGTTTCTGGATATATAATCAGTTGAGACTCACAGAGCCGATTTGTTTTTTAAACTGCCTTTTACAACAATTCATCACTCCCGGATTTGCAGTTTACCTCATTCTATAAATGCTGGGGTGTCTACAAAGGCATAATTAGAAATAAAAGGTAATTAACGATTTAAAACTTTTACATAACTTTTTTCTTCTTCTGTTAATTTTAATATGACTGTGTGGCAAGGTTCTCTGCCTAATGTTCTTCTAACTGATTTTTTTTTTTTTTGTCTGGTCAAGTGTTGCATTTTTTATATATAGCTGCACTGTGGTTAATTTTTATAACTGGGTTTAATTTTATTTACAATATGATTTTTCTCTCTGTCACACACACACACACAACATTACCATACATCGGTCTTCTTGGCAGCTCCATTTGCCTCCTTATTTATATTAGTTGCAGTTCTTGTTATTTTGAATTCAGACCACCAGTGCCCACCTTCTCCTTGTGACTGGTCTGTACAGCCTTTTCCCTCTGTCTGTCTTTCCTTCTTTTTGCTTGTGTTCCTGAAGGTGCTTTTGGTTTTGCTCTGCACCTAAATGAGAATATGATTTTTGGATTTGTTTTTTCCCCCCCATCAGATACGTGTTCTGTAGAGTGCCTGTCTGCTTTGGAGGAAATGATTCCATTTCACCTGCTTTTTCGTTCTTTATGCGTGTCACTAAAACTGAAGCGTAAACGTTTTTTAAATGTTCCCATTTGTCTTTAGGTTTGTGGCAGTAAGATTTGCAAAATGAATAGTTGCAGAAATGAAGAACTACAACTCATAAACTGAGCCGGTTCTTCCAGATTGCTAAGGCGTTGCGTGATATACTGGTTCAGAGTTATTTCACATTACTGGACTAGCTTTTTTTCAGTTCAACATTTTGAACAAGCTCATGTAATGAACAGTGAAATATTTGTACAGTACAAAGTATCTGCATTAACTCCATCCTCAAAGGAGATGATTAGATGACATTGATATTTGAAGTCAGTAAACTGCCAGCATAACAATTTACTGAGATGCTGTCAAAGAAATGTCAAATTGTCACTGTAAGAGAAAGTGGAGAAGTGAGATAAATATTGTTGTATTTTACAGAAAGTAATGTAAGGAAATTTTGTACCTTTTACCAAGCATTTAAAAACTGCCAGTGTGTGGATGTGCCATGGTGATGCAATTCCAAGAAATGTTGTCATTTAACATGTGTAAAAATACTGCGTCTTATTGAGTCATTTAAGAGTTTTTTTTTGCCCTGAGTCTGCTCTGAATTAGTGTTTTTACTGAGCGGCCAAGAGAGTCAGGTTTGGCTTTGATCAACAGTGGAAAAATAGGAGGTGCAGTCCCTGCTTATGGCCATAAAGGGGTGTTTTGTTCTGTGATGTCAGTGGACTTAAAGTAATTTAACTACAGAGTACACCACTGTTCTGGAAATTGTTAATGCAGCATAAAACAGATTATGAGTGGTTATCTTATTCAGACATCTGGAGGTCCATGTCATTTGTAATTATAACTTCAGTAATCCTGTAAGATTAGTTTTCTAGACATATATTTCCTGACGCATCATTTTATAATCGCCGTTCATTTATTTCTACTTGCATGCAGTTCCTTTTAAGAGTTTGTAAATTTTGCAGAAGGTGTTGTAAACAGCCTGTCCGAACTTTGTTTTCTTTCACTTTTTCCAAGGATGGTTTTGTAGCAGAAATAACGACATGTCTGCAGTGTTTAGTAACATAATTCCCCCCCCCCCAATTTTCTTTAACCTTGACTGTTTGGGTGTTCGGTCACACTTTATGTCATGAAATGCACCTTTGCTGGGAAAAAAAACCACTCAGTTTGTGGATCACTGCTATTTAATTTGAATTAACGTTATGTACTTTTGTAGATTCTGTTGCGGTTATGTCTGTCGCATTGTGCTGTCGCATTATTTGCAGTGAATGCCTTTGGGCTCGTGGGTTCCCATCAGAACCCCGACCCGAACCCCACGTTTGTACCTAACCTTGCAGTGCCTTCTGAGACGCTAACGTTATATTGATAGGAGAAGGATAAGCTTTGTTTAAAACCGCAAGATTTAAACACGAAATACATGTTGTATTCAAAATGTTAAATTTAGACTGCAGCCTTTTTTAAAATTCAAAATAAAATGTGTAAAGTTTGCTATGGTCTTTGAAGAGTGTAATACTTTTAGATTTGGTAATGTTTTTGTCCCATGTTTCGCAAAGACTGACTCAATGCCGGGCTTTTTGCTTTTCTCACATCATGGACAGTGTTACTGCTTTCCAGCAGGCTTTCCACTCTGACTGCAACTCCTGCGCTGCTGTTGCTTCGCCAACACCAGTGTGTGGCCAGTGTAAATTTTGTCCAGGCGTTGTTCACTAAAAGACTGCATGGAAACTACTGCTGCCAAGGAAGCCATTTTTTGCACCACACACAGATGCTGAACACGACCGGGGTGTGCTGTCCTGTGTCAACCCACTTCTATATTTAGGAAAAGAGAAACTGCGATAATAGTAATTTTCCTCTTCCTGGGCCATTTTCTTTCCCCTTCTCTTCTTCTTCTCTGTCCCTGGCATCATCCCCTTTACTGCTGAAGGGCCCACCTCACCTACATGCCATTTGTCATGTGAAAGACCCGTACAAACGAATGTTTGCA
The DNA here is from genome assembly GCA_025773905.1 of Chitala chitala. Lineage (NCBI taxonomy): Eukaryota > Metazoa > Chordata > Actinopteri > Osteoglossiformes > Notopteridae > Chitala > Chitala chitala. The sequence continues at coordinate 6,211 of JABJVR010034851.1, forward strand.
GATAATAAATCGGCGTAATGGATAAACTGGTGAGAATGAAACCATGGCTTTGGAGGCAGAAAACATGCGGAGTATTGTCCACGCTTTCCTTTGATCTGAGCAACGCCTGTTCTCGCTGTGTGTTTTCAGTGTGGAACCCTACTGAAGCCATTACAGCTTTGGAGACAGTTCCTGTTATTATTTGAAAAAAGATTATATATATAAAATCTTTTTTTTTTTTTAATTGGTCTTGAAAAGCAGAAGTTTGTCTGCACAATCCAAGAACCATTCCCTTTTTGAAGTTTGCCTTCATGTCAGATCATTTCCCTGTTAAGAACATGATGGGGTTATCTATAAGCACGGAAGTTGTTAGGATTTTATCACAGTGCTGGGTATCCTGGATTAATGAAAACAGAAACCAAGTCGTTTAGATTAAAGGACCTTTTGTGGTTTACAATATCTGAAGGGGTTAGTCAAGCTCAACTGAGTTTGTAATATTCCTAGCTTAGTTAATACCACATCCCAAGTCTGGGATTTTATTTATTTTTTCTCCCCCCAGAGACTTGACTTCCGTTTTAAATGTGATTTGCAAAACGGCACGTCTGCAATTAGCCGCCACAGTTGCGGGTGCGACAAAAGTGGGCTTTAGCCACTTTAATAATGTTGCGTGTGCACGCGTGTGCGTGCTTTGGTTTTCCACATTTGAAAATTGTTGAATAAACTAGTATTGGGATTTAACTCCTTTTTTTTCTTTTTTTTTGTCTGTCTTGCAATGTTTTTTGAGGCACAAAGCTGTATTGAGCCGTTCGTTTCAGATAGGTTGGCCAGCTTAACCTCAGGTCAACGTGAGCCAGAGACGCAAAGAACCATCTGGGATGACCTGGCGGCGCCGGGCTTTGATACGCCGTCCAGACCCGTCGTGATATTCCAACGTGTAACCCAAGCTTGTTGCCCCGATGGATCCAAAGGCTTGAAAAACAAAGGGCCGTATTGAGGGGTATCTGGCCAAAGGGGATGTAATGAACTTCGTTTGAAAGCTTCCTAACTTCCTCTACAGATGAGAGAAGGGTGGGTGTAAGAGTGTGTGCTGCCTTGTGCCTGAAACGCCCCCGAGTGTATTCGACTTTCATTTCACTTCTGTAATCTTTTTAATTATTTTCCACTGTGGGTTTAAGAATGTGAATAAGATAGTTGGAGAATTGGGTTTTGTGCTGTATAATAAAATAGCGTTGTTATAGCCCCCCCTTCCCCCAATATGTAATTTGATGTTTTTATTAAGCTACCGGTATTCCTGGGAACGGGACTGTTTTATCAGTGAACAGAAGCGATAAGATGAAACGGTGCATCTGATCTCAGTTGTAAAGGAAATCTAAGATTGTACACAGGAAGACAGATGTTCAACCTCAGTAATGCTGGAAAGCCTCACTGCGGAAGTGCTGTCAGGGTCAACACCAGTAGGGTCTCGTAAGTGACCACCGTGTCATAAAAAAACAGTATTCTCTTATTTATTGAACTTTTTCCCCCCGACTTCAGGGGAAAGTATTTTAACCAAGTAGTGCTGATGGTGTAAATGGTACTCGAGCATCTTAAAAGTTACACATCTCAATCAATCTAATACTCAAGATAAAATCTCAGAGGGAGACAGGGAGAAATTATCCGCCATGCACAACCTTCAGAAATTCCTGATCCAAATCATAATCGTGTTGGTGAAATTGAGGGAGATGATGGTGGCGGCTCCAAAGCCTCTGCTTGTCTACTGATGGGTGTCCTGGTGTCTGCCCCACCTATGGCTTTCATCCCCCCTACACTCCTAAATCTGAAAAGATTTGCATTTTCCCCCTTTCCGTTGATTGCTGAAGCTGCGATGTACCTGCGCGTCACATGTGCAGGAGTCTGTGTGGGCTGCTGTCTGGTCTAATCACGCCCGTCCAAACCTGCATGTTTGACGGTTTCCCTAGGAGACATGTTAAAAAAACTTCTAGATTAAGCACAGCAAAATGTTCCATACTGCACAATTTAAGACTAAAGTTGAACTATATGTATCGTTTTAGGAGGCTGTGCAAATGTTAAGCGTACAGCTGTCATTGTACGCCATGTTGTCTGTTACTTCAGAATGCCACTCTGTTTAAGAATGCCTTTTATTGTATTTGATGCCAATGTGGCATTCATGAGCTGACCTGTCATAAATTTAATATGTAATTCTTGCCCCAATTTTATAGTGTTTTCACTGTCACCTAAATAGAACATGTTCACCATAACCATGTGTGAATAAAAAAATGTATTCAGTGGAGTCACACTACAGACATATTGCGCAGAATGAAATGTCCTAGTTTTCTGAATACAACTGCCAAATTAAGTTTTTATTATTTTTAATTCACTTTTAAAAGTAATGTTGCATAATATTGTGAAGGCCCAGTGGCCTTGCCAAAATTCCTGCATGTAGCAACAGTCTTGGGGGAAAAAAAAAAAAAAGCATTAAACATTCTTGGAGAAGAGAAGTTTTCCGTCTGCTAATGATGCAGTTTCGTTTCCATTGCTCAGTAGGTTAGCACTCTGCGTGCAGTTCAGTTCCCTCTGTGGCCTGTGGAAGTAAAAACAGAAAAGTACACCTGTGGCACATGTCCCATCCTATGTAGTGGAGTGGGGGGGGAGTATTTACAAGAAAGAAGGGATCCAATATGCTTCACAAACTGCAGATTCAACCTTGGATTTTACTTTGGGACCGGTGGCTCATTGTCCAGTCTAGACAATTTTTTTAAATCACATTTGCGGGTTTTGACTGACTTAATCAAAATGAAAGAAACCTTTGACCTTTTGTGTAAGTAAAAAAAAAAAAAAAAGCTGAAAAGAACCTAGCTCTGTTAACAATAGTCACCTTTAATTAGCTGGAACTCATGCACTAAGTGATTTCTTATGTCATTATAATTCCCAGAATGGTAAAGACTTACCATATATATTTATAAGCCTTTGACATAAATAGCATGGACACAGTTATGATTTTTATCTGCCTGTTTTAAACACTTCTTTTGTGGCTGACTGACTACTATTAAAGATTAATGCCGCTAACAGTGTAAACTTTCAAACACTAGACTTCACGGAGACCACGGAAAACAAACTTTGCATCATGTGTTTTGGTATGTGTTGTAAAGTTTTCATTATTTTTTATGCACATCAGCGTGGTTGGCTGTTACACGTTTTAAAGACATCCATCTTTCAGCAGGCATGTGTTAGTCATTTCAGAAACCTCACATCTGCTGTCTTTTTGTCTAATATGTAATTGATTTCATACACGGGACAGATGTGGGGCAGAATGCGCGGTGTTCTCCCTTTGGGTGTGAGTATCCAGTTGCATGAGGTTATTTAAATAATTTCACTTCAGTTCTGCCCGTGACATTCATTTCCAGCGCTAAATTGAGAAGAATGCGCACGGGCTCATACTGAAAGTCTGTTTACTCTGGCTGCGAGACACCCGTTTGTCACGTGCTTCCAACAGCTTTAAATGGTCTCAAGTGGGTCTGAAAACGTCTGAATCATCACAGACATAAACACTCACTGGGAATGAGTTCCTCCTTGGTTTTGCAAATTGTTCAGCAAACGCAATTCCATTCTCACGGTGAAATCAAAACCTAGGTCACTTGTGGTGAAATAATCCAATATAACTTCATATTTTATTGTAATTTTAAAATGCTTATAATTATGATTAAAATGTATTGCTGTAAACAAAAAGCACAAATGCAGTACTTCAGACGATAACATACGTTAAATGAATACCTCAAAGTAAGGCAATTTATATATTTTTAAAAGCGCATTACAGAATCCAGCAAGTATTATGCAACCATTTGCAACTGAATTGCTATACCTCACAAAGACGATCTAACAACGTGCAATAATATTACATCTGTGGAAAGCATAACGCTTTTCATAAAATACTTTAACAACTCTAGACTTAGTACATTTAGATCTTAGGACTACAAATGTGATATTGACATCTTCAAGATTTTACAAGCTCTAGAGTTCTCTGAAATATGTACTTTCTGTATGCCAGTTTTAAAAACCAAGATGACATAAAACTTCGTGACTTTAAGAACCGCGTAATCTTTGATTTGGCTGCTTTAATATGTTGGCTGGCATTTTAAAAGCTATAAAATCCTTATGGAAATAAATGTACATCCAGATGCGAATAATGAGCCTAAAACTACATAGGAGGCGAAGGGGATTTTGGCTCTAGTCACTTTTAAAATGTGCGTAAAATATTTTTTGATACTTTACGTTGTCACATCAAGAGCTTGACTTTATACACGCTCTTTCCCCCCAGTACTCAGAAAATACATGGTGTTGTGGGCCAGTTGGCGGTGCTTTTAATGCAATATGCTGATTTTACGCCCCCCCCCCCCCCCTCCCAAAGTATCATAGTGTTACGAAAGTACTTTTTTAAAAACTCAGTTTAGTTTAAAAACAAACGTAGAGATAGGTTTCAACGTTTAACCACATATATTCTGGAGTAAGTATAAATCTTATAAATCTATAAATGTCTGTGATGTAAAATCGCAACGGTTAAAGAAAAACTTTTTTTTTGTTTTACTGTACATGCCTAAAGTTATGTCCTTGATTCATATGTGACTCTTCTACGACTATGTATTCACTCTTGCATTACCTGAAGATTTTGGTGATGGCACAACTGCAACCACAGTTAACACCTCTAAAAATAAACGCACCAGCGCGTAAAAGCGCGCAACTGTTGCGCTTTTGGAAACGCCGCTTTTTCCATTTATATCTTAGTATTATAGCAGCCCGTCTTTACAGCTGAGGTTTGGTGTCATGCTTTTCTAGCAACTAAAATGTGGCCATATAGGACCCACTAGCTTTTCCCTTTTCTTCTTATAGCGCCTTACTTCACTGATCTCTGATTAGTCAGATTGATGTCGTCATCGGCGCTTTTTTTTAACCACCGACTTCCCCCCCCCCCGTCCTAAATGGATGGCGCTGTGCTGGTTTATGCACAGTTCAACAGAGGCCAAAAGATTGGAACAACTTGTGAATATCCGTGAGTTCAGCGTTCACACTGACGTTTAGAGTCCCTGCCAGTTTCGCTGCTGTAACAGACGGAGAGTTTGTCCCTGAAACTGTGCATCCAGGAAGACGATTAATTGAACACCGTTTACAGGAGTTTACAGTAAAGGAAAACGCTTTTCTCCCGTTGCATTAAAGTGGCAGCTTGCAATAACTGAAAGTGTCGTTATGGATTGTATTTATTTCATAATGTACTGTTTTATCAGTTCTTTATTTCTGGACTACAGACACACTGCAAAATCCCATGGTAAGTTCCAAGTTTTTTTCCCCTTGTTTTTTTTTTTTTCACTTTAGGATATGTAGTCTAACCGAATGCAAAACAAAATACTGGATATAACGTCAGGATTCTTGAAGTTTTGTGCAGTTTTATAGAAAACTACAATGCAGTCTGGAAAGTGCATGTCAGGACAATTGTGTCCCGAAGACAGCTTTATTGAAGCCTTACATTGGCACGTGTCCAAATGATGTTGTACAATCTTTGCACAACTATTTGCGAAACAATTTGCTGACACGACCAAATCTTATCATCTTATCAGATCGAATATATATATATATATATATATATATATATATATTTATATATAACGTAAATAAAACTGATTTATATGTAAACACTTTTTAATAGCCTTTTGCTTGAAAATGAATGATTGTAGACTGATGCTTATTTTCCTCAGTGACTGTGTTTCTTACTTCAATGTTTGTTCCATCAGACAGTCTCTCTGGAAAGTTAAGTGAATATGGTCTTATCGTGCCATTCAGTACAGACTCCCAAGGCCGGTACGTTTCACACGTGGTCTCAGCAGCAACTGGAGGCAGAGGCGGCGGTTTGCCTCATGGACGTAGAAGGGTCTCCCGCAGTGCCCTCGGGACCGTGTCTTTCGCCCCGTCCGGGCGGCACTTGTTTTTCAATGTCACCGTTTTTGGGAAGGAACTGAACTTGCGCCTGAAAGCCAACCGGAGGCTCGTTGCACCGGGTGCTTTTGTGGAATGGCAGGAGGATTTTGAGGAGAAGACCAAGGAGCGCATCCAAGGAGACTGCGTTTTCACTGGTCACGTTACAGACATGCCGGGAGCCTCGGTAGCAATAAGCAATTGTGATGGACTGGTAAGTTACCAAGACATTCTTCTCACCCCCTCTGATTCTTTCAGCCATTAAAGATCAACCAGTGGCACATTTTGGAGATGTCATACTCTCCATTTTGCATTTGCAAAATTTATGAAGTCTGTTTTCACTGCTGTTTGTTCCAGTAATCCAGTTCAGTTAAATTGCCACAGGGTTTGATTCATTCAGCATTTGGTTACCGGAAAACAACTGCAAAGACGTGGTTTGAATGCTCACCTTTGAAACCTTTGCTGTTACCAGGCCACTAGTATATGGCATGGTAGGATGCGTTTCTTTTCTGTTTTTTGGATTTGATTAGATAACACCGTGATTTAAAAATAATTAGTTGCGCACACAAAACATTTAAGCTGACAAATCCTCAAACTGTAAAAGTTTACAGCTCTGGTCTCTGCAATGTGTGTTTTTTTTCAGTCATTTAAAGGGTCTCCACACACTTGCCCTTAGAAAAGATTGACCATCTCTTGCAGAGATGAGTGTGTGTAGTCACAGCTAAGAGTATGTTTGTGTTCAGGTTCATCCCAGGGAAGCCGAGGAAAGAGCTGAGCTCTGTAAACACATCTTGTTCTAAAACTCAGTGAGTGCAAAGACCTTCAGCCCTGCAAGTTGGATCAACACTGGCTTTGATATCACCAATACCCAACAGCACACTCATGTAACGAATACACAAATTTAACTGGTAGAAGCTTTTCAAACTGTCTTATGCACAAAACTTAGAGCTTAATAGTCATTAGAGGTCCTACCAGCATCGTATATACCAGCAAACAGTTTTAGAACCTCTAGTTTACCTCATGGGTTCCAAAGGGTTAAAACACTCCACATCCCAGGACATCTGAATTTACCCATCCTGTGTCAGCTTCAGGGAGAGAGAACGCCTGGTAGTCATACCGAGCTCACGGCACGTGTCTTAGCATCAGATACAGGGGACATTGCTGAGTTAGCGTTTCTTCAATCAATGCATATTTGAACTGTAACCAGACGTGTTGTGCCCACACAATAAAGAGTTTTTGTCGACATAAGAGATGGGTAAAAAGTACTAAATGGCAAAAAAAAATAGATGTCTGTTTCAGATTTGAAGCCTGAATGGAAACATTTTTAGTGGCCCCTCAGGTATAACGTTGACGTTGCTACGCTCCAAGGCTGGTCAAGGGTTTCGTTCTTGATTCTGCTTTCCAAGACAAACACTGAGCGTTTTTGTCAGACACGTTGGGGCACAACGATATCATTCACTAAAGAAACATCGCTAAGTGTCCCAGGTAATTACTGTCAGCATAAAGACAATCGTATTCTGTGTAGCGTCTAAAGATGTTTAGAGTCTCAGCGTAAAGGTTATGAAGTGCTCTTTTCACTTCTGTGGGACAAAAACCATTTTGTTGCTTTAAAGAACGAAATTGTTAATCCTAAACAGCTGCATGCTCTTATACCCTTATAGTTTACTACTGGTAAATTTACTTACTGAAATGCAATTTAGTCGTTAATTTGATTGAGTTTGAGTGTTTCCTCTTAGTGAACCATTTGCTTATTCTGTGGAGGTTCAAGTTTCCGGGAATGGCAAGAAGTAAAAAAGAAAAGCTCACGTTTTCAGATGATAATTAGGTGAAACGGGTATTCTGCCTGATTCGAAATGTCTGTTAGACTCCAGACACAGGCGCAGGCCTTAACCTGTAAGATTTGTGGAGAGCATACAATTAGCATTTTACCTGCTTTTTTCTGCTTGTGTAATTAACAGAATTAATGGGACACCAATGAGAATGTTTAAGGCAATGTTTATGTCTCTCTGAATTTTTCATACCTTTTGTGTAGATTAGAATAAGTATGGTTGAGTCCCTATAAAACAAATAAGAAGTATTTATGGCATTACAGAAGCAAGAAAAGCCCTATTGTCCATTGGCTTTGTAATTTTAATGTGCTTTCTATTTGAATTTGTTGGTTGTGTGACAGCGTTCAACACTTGCCTGCCTTCATTCGTGAATAAATCAGCAGAGGTGTCTGTCTTAGTGAAGCATTTCTGATTGGTCGTTACCCTGTAAGCCATGCAATAGGACCGCCATTGATTAGCTGCTTGTTCATTAATTATGTGACCAGCAGTGAAGCTGTTTCAGCATCCCTGAAGTGAAATTTACACGTCACCTGAGGTGATTCCCAGTGTGCCTTAAAATAAAAACTGTGGGTAGCTAACTTGAGCAGTGTGTGACGCCTCCCCCCCGTCCTGTAATTGTACCACCACCCCATAGGCCAGGGAGGAGGGACAGGTGAGGGGGCGGAGAACTGGGAAAAAAAGGGAAGGGTGTTTTGGAAATGTCACCGTGGATCTGACAAGAAGGCCAGATGGAACGGTGGGATGAAAGGACGGTTCTGTGCACCGAGTCCGTAGCTGGTAAGGGCAGAACCCATCGATCGGTGGCTATTGTTCCCTGTGCCACGCTACTGTTGTCAGATCAGAGAGTGGTACGGGGGGGGGGTTTAGTGAACTCATATGATAGGTTAATGGATGAAAATGCCAGTTTAAAGAAACATTTTAACTAAAATGAAGCAATGCTGCAACAAAAAAATGCAAGGTATTTGTATTTTATATAAACGAAGTGTCCTACAAACTACGCTAAACAGCCAGGCATGACATAATCATTAACCAAAAGGAGTGGGCTGTGTGCTCCACTTTGTACCACCTTATCCTGCATTCATAAAGTGCATTTATGGACTGGAAAGCCCACGTTAGCTAACGACGCATTTCCCAGTTTACAAACCTGGCGCCGACAGTCATTAATGGAGACATAGAGACGTGATCTGGGGTTTTAGCTGTGTACATGTGAGTTAGTATCTGACACCCAGTAAACATTGTAAAAATAATCTTGTTTGCTAACGTTTCTTCGATAGCGTTTTCTATTTATTTTCAAAGTGGAAATGAAGAGGAAGAAATCTACATTACGTTTATACTTCGAGCTTTGCTGCTGGTGGATTAAAAGGCTGCATACTTCAGCACTGTCACTTGTAGCTGTGGTTTTTTAGAATTTTTGTTACTTATTGCAAATGTCAGACTTTCAGCACTGATTAAAAATTCAGGCATGTAGCTTTTGCTACATAGAAATCACCTATTAACTGCAGCACTTCACAGAATGTCCATGTATTCATTTTTCACCATGTGTGAACTTGCTTTACTTGCCAAAACTAAGACGTAATAATTATCCTTCATGACACCCCTCCTCCGCCCCCCCCAAGTGTTGTGAGCCCTTTGAAGATCTGTTTTGCTATTTTTCTGACTGTCTTGACTTTCTTCTCTGTTTAGGGTTATCACCTTCTACCTGAACTTTCCTCAATAACAAAAAAATCAGGGGCGAAATATTTGTTTCCGAGTTCCTGTAAAGACTGTGACAGTTGTACCACGAGTTTCCAAGGTAACCGCGAGTTTAACGCAAAAGTAGGTGGGTGCATAATGACCTCTGTCCTTTCCTGCTGAGTCCACGGATGGACCGGTGAGAGAGTTAAACCAGCGTAGAGACCGAACCAAGTGCACCAGTGCAAAGGGGACACGAGGGTCTGTCGTATCCATCACCGCTGTCACCAGAGCCTGATTTCTGCCGTGTAATCCGGAGGCTAATCCGGAGCTGTTCTCACCCTCTCAGGTCACTGCAGGCAGGGTGACGGCTGATGAAAAGACGCCAGCTGCTCTGTCCTGCTGAATCGTCCTACGTTCCGTGGAGTTCGGTTCTCTGTCCTTCTCCTCACCCGTCCGTTCCGCTCTGTGTCTTTTCTGCTGCTCGGTTTTGCAGCGCTCGCACCTTCGTCGCACAGAGTTTTGTCAATTCCTCATTTCGATCTCGTCTTTAAATTCCCGTTAGAGCGTGCCAGCCCTCAGTGTCCATCTTTGCGGTCCTTCAGTGCAGACTCTTCAATGTTTGCACATCTTGTTGGAAGTGGAACCGACCCACCTTGAGATGCTGAAAAACACTATTAAAACTTACAGTTAATTTTCTTCTAACTTTACCACTCATATCACTGGGCAACAGTGTGCTAACATATAAATAGCATAAATGGCTTTTAAGGCTTCTCATTAAAACTGGTTTTGAAGTGTTTCTTTTTCCTCATCATGAATACATTTTAAACTGTAACTAGGTGTTATATAAAGTCCACGTCTGATGTTTCCTAATGCTGAGCAACTTTCTGTAAAACAGAGCTAAACTGTTTCACACTGCTACAGTGTTTCTGTTTAATGGTGTATACACTTTAGTGGAGACGGCTGTTTTTTTTTTTTTATAATGTGTTTAATCTGCCTGCAGACTTTAAGGCATTTTTGGTTTTAATAAATGACACAAAATGACATTGAAGCAAGACCATTTCTTCACTAGTATAATCTTTTGCATTCACATTTTGTCCCTATAAAACAGGAAGAGCCAGATGTGGACACAGATGCAACGAATTCCACGTCGTCTTGTTCAAATTACACGTTACCAGACAGCATGCCACAAATTTCCATTTCTGGGATGACAGAGGGGCCTCGGCTGTTGGCGTGCATTGTGGGATAGCGTTTTGCTTTGTGCTGGCTGACAGGTGGATAAGTGTTTTTCTCTCCACGTTGCCCAGTCTCAGTGTTGGTGTGGGATGTCATTCTTGAGCCCATTAAGGTCTGATAATGCGTGTGCGTACATCAGTTTGTTTTTCTGTTTTACGTTTTTACATGTACCTATTGAAGGGCATTGGAGAGTGTTTAGGGGTGAAATACACACACACAAACGCGCACACACACACGAATCCCAAAAATATTATTGGATGGCATGTTCCTCCCAATGGGCTCCAGGCTTCCCGTGACCCTGAATTGGACAAGCGAGATACAGAATGGATGGATGGATGGATGGATGGATGTTCCTCTCATCTCCCTTGGTTACTATACTTCTATATAGTATGGAAGGAAGGAGGTATGTGGACTGGGGTAACTGGGCAGGAACTGCAACATTGGAGAAAGGGTTAGTGGAGCGCTCAGACTGGCCCATGACACATTGGAACAATGCCACACAGTAAACAGAGATTGTTGAAGGGTTTAAGCGGCTTGATTGAATTAGTGATCGCAGGTGTTTTCAATGAGAGGTAATTAGTCAGGTCATGCATAACCTGCCTTCGGGATGCATGCTGTACAACACGTGTTAATGTGTACCTCGGTGCTAACTGTACAGTGCAAAAACACAATCAGCCTCCCCTCAAAATATCACTTGAAAATCATATTAGACATATGGCCTCTGGAAAAAGAGATGAAGTCAGGAGGTTAAAGGGAGTGTAGGAAGACAGGTTTTTTTTTTTTAAAGTTGATATTTTATGTGTTTGTTAAGTCTGTTTACGAGCTTTAAAATATGATGTGTTTTTGTCAAAGCAGTCAGGATGTTCTGTATGAACTTTAGTGGATCCATCTTAATGGACCTCCTACTCATTCATTTTCTGCCTTCATGATACAAACTGTAAGTGCTTTCAGTGTCTTCACAAAAGAAACATCTAAAATAGATGGAAAGGAGTTTTCCTTCAAGTGTCCGCTTTTGTGTGTGTGTGTGTGTGTGTGTGTGTGTGTGTGTTGTACGGCTGTCCTTATTATAGGGAGAGGTGCACTGCAGAGAGATCACAGCGTTCCTGAACTCAGAAAACCCACAGGGCATGATGGGAGGAGGGGCTGTTTTATGGAACATGAATTTCCCTCCAGCATCGTGACCAAGCGCCCCACCCACGCTATACGTGGTCAGTTCCTGTGTGACACGGGCAGTGGTTCTGACACCAGAGCTCCCTTAAAATTTGACAGGTTGAAAAAATGTTATATATCGTTATTTCCCACTGGAAACTTTGGATGGCTACCATGTCAACTCGGTTGTGGCTTCTTTTGCAGATGATATGCGTTATAAATGTTTATGTTCAAATGGACGGATTTACGTTGAAATGGACGGGTGTTTAAATCCAAATCTAGGAGCAGCTGGGTTGGACATTATTTTCTTTTGTTCCAGGGTCTTTACGTGAGCAGTGCCGATGGATGCTGTGGGAGAGTTCGTTGGATTGGAAACCTTACCCTGACCCTTTGTCTTGAATTTGCACTGTGTAAAGCTGCTGGTGAAATCTGGGATTTATCATTGTTAAATGACAGGAAACAAAAAAACCAGCTGTTAATTATTATTATTAGTAGGGTTCCCCTTTATCCTCTGTGACATCCCATAATATTGACAAGATAAAAAAAAATTTAATTATTTTTTTAACAGTTAGTGCTGAACACGCCATGTAAGGCTGGAACATGGCAACACTATTCTGTTACCACCACCTTGTAGCCAGTAATGGTCTTATTATAGTTACTATTGTGGTAATTAGTTAAAGACTGAAAATGTGTTTTCATTTACTTCCACCTTACATAATAGTATAGCTGACAGTATTACGTATGCATTTTCACAATTTCTGGAGCCGTTTTGAGCCACAGAGTGAATTATTTCTGCTACTTGTGATTAAGGTTATTAACTGTGTTAACAGATATGTTAGGGCGTATAGAAGTCTTGATTTATGCATTTCCTGTAAGTGTAATTACTTTGACGGTTCTCTGATACCAAAATAACAACATATGTAGTCATTTATAATGCCGTTAATGTTCAATGTCAGTCCTAATGTTGTTTTCAGTAATTATGGTTTGCCAGAATTTCGTGTTTAAGTGAATCTATGAAGGTTACAGAGACGTTTTAACTGCTGTGTATTTCAGTTGAACTCTATGGAAACGTTTGTGTAAGAGCTAAATTTAACAGCAAAAACACTTGGCTTCTCCTGTGTTGTTGCACACACTTATAATTCGGCCACTATCCCCTGAAATTAAGTTGTGTTGACTGCCAAAATGTTTCATATTTTTTTCATTTTTTTGCAAGCTTAAGTGGTATCTTATGTGTGTCTCAAAAGGGCTAGATGCAGGTTAGCTCTAAAGATCTATGCCAGTGTCCACCTTGTAAAAAAAAACTTGTCTTTTAATAAGATAAAAATTAGTATTAAATGCAACTTTATTACCAGTAGTCGTTTTCTGAATACAAAGCACTCTTTGTAATTTTCTCACTCTTTGGCCTGGTGGCTCAATGGGTAAAACATCAGGACACTCAGCGCTAGCTCCCCAGGTGCCACATGTGGCTGGTAGCCCACTGCTCCCCCAGGGAATGGGTTAAATGCAGAGAAGCTATTTCGCTCTGGGATTAATACAGTATAATAAAAAAATGTTCAGTAAACTAATTTCTCCATGGTAAAACCGTTGTGGAATTTAAGATAGCTGATGTGGTCAGATAGCCAGATTCGTTGTCCCCCCGGAAGAGCTGGAGGAGGTGTCTGAGGAAAGGGAAGTCTGGGCGTTCCTTCTTAGACTGCTGCCCCCGCAACCCGGCCCTGGATAAGCGGGAGAAAATGGATGGATGGATGGATGGATTTGTTCAGGTGTTCACACCACCTTGGCCGCTCTGGGGGTTTATGGAACCCCACTTTTGAAAAACGCGCATGTGGAGGATCTGAAAGGAATGTTCGCATTCATGATTTTGTATCTCTTAGTAGACTGAAAACAGTTTACATACATATTCCCCCTTTAGTGAAATAAGTTTTATCCTCAGTGTTTGGTGTATATGGATAAAAATCTAACACATATAAAATGAACGAATAAGTGACCGGCTGCTGCACACACTTTCATATTCAGTAGCAGCAAAAGTGCTTGAACGTCAACACAGAGAAATGATTTTTATATTTCTGAGTAAGAATAAAGTCATGTCAAAGGTTATTTATACAGCACTTAGCCAGGGTTGATTAAAGTGCTTTACAAGGAATGCTCCATCAATACTCCAATGAAGCTTCTTTCTCCAAGTAATTAGGTATAGACTGTACTATGTGCTCTGTTGGAGTGAAAATCTCATTTCACTCTTGGGGGGGGACAATAAATAGGAATATTTAAACAACCCTTCAGAAGGGGGACATGCCCCCCCAGGATTTCTGCCTATGATGCTCTGGTATGGACACAAAGCTGATGATTTCCCATAATCAACACTTGGAATTAGGGCTGGGTAGTAAAACAATAACGATAATTATCGTATCAACTCAAGGCGGCACGGTGGCGTGGTGGTTAGCACTGTCGCCGCGCACCTCCAGGCCTGGGGCTTGAGTCCCGCCTTGGGTCTGTGTGTGTGTGGAGTTTGCATGTTCTCCCTGTGCTTGGTGGGTTTTCTCTGTGTTCTCTGGTTTCTTCCCACAGTTCAAAGACATGCGGGTTAGGTTGACTGGTGTCTCCAAATTGCCTGTAGTGTGTGTGTGTGTGTGTGTCCTGTGGTGGGTTGGCACCCTGCCCTGGGTGTCCCCTGCCCTGTGTTGTGGGATGGGCTCCAGGCTTCCCACGACCCTTAACGGAATGAAGCGGTATAGAAGAAGATGAACTTTTCCTCAATAGAAATATAAAACATGGCAGATACAATGTTGATAGAACTCATTCCATCCGTATTTTGACAGATAACATGAACAGCCAATGATATTCAGAATAGTGCAGCACCAAACCAATCATGTACCTGGAATAGAGTTAAAGTCACGTCAGGTTAGGTTGACGCACATAGAGAGTAGGAATAGCAGCTTGGAGCAACACACATGCTAATGTTTGGGCTACTGCAGGCTTGCACACCAGTATGTCAGCAGTTGGAGTGGAAAAAAAAAAAAATGACGACAGGAAAAGTTAATGAAGACGTGAGCCACAATGTTACCGAAGAAGACAACACAACGGACGCAGCCCAAGGGTCAAAAGAATAGGACATTGTTAAAAAGAAGGGGCAGAGGAATTTGGTAGTGTGGGGATATTTTGGTTATTTAAAGTCTGACAAAAAGGAGAGTAGTGTTTGCATTTTTTGACAATTGTGTCAAAAGCTCATTGTGATTTTTGGTTAATTTTGTAACCTTTATGTTACAAAATCACAGAAACAATGATTAGATTTATGTTGTGATATATATCAATATTGACTGATGTGGAAAAAAATTATGAGATTTTTTCCATATCTCCCAGCCTTCCTTGGAATGTAAACACATTTTAATCAACATTGTACTTGCAGAAAATACTGAAATACATTTTTTTTTGTGTTGCAAAACATCTGTTTATCAGAACACAGAAGAATGCAAAACATTGCTGAATTTTATGTTGTTCTTTGCCTTAACAGCACTGTTCCATAGCATGCTTGCAAAGTGGTTTTGTGTCTGCATGTAGAGATCCTTAAGGTCCGTGGTCTTGTGGCGCTAACCTTATTTACTAAAGTGGAATTTTACTGAAGAAACTGGAACTACACAACTTTGCTCATGGCAACTAGGGCCAGAACTCAGTCCACATTTTTGAAACCACTGGCTGCTGGAGTTGCTATAGTTGTTGCTAAAAACTGACATGAAGGGCTTCTGTAAGAGGACGTAGGCTCTGTGATGTTTTCAGAACAATTCCATCTGTTCGGAACTGTAGGGCCGCTACTCAAGACTTTTTTGAGTGGGTCCTCTCCTAAAACCAATTCTTCAACAAAGTCTAAACTAAACCCGAGTCTTTAAAGTGTTTTAATATCTATTGCGACATCCATCGGTTTAAAATAAACTACTTAACGAGCATGCGGCGATCCCATAAATTCCAGCACGGCCATCGATTGACCAGCCGAATCTTCCCAAACACAGTCACCCTTCAACAACCAGAGCAGAGCTTTCAAGATTATTTCACTTCGGAAAATTTAGTCCAGTGAAGTCAAGGTCATTCGTGCTCCCTGTGGACAGTTGAATATAACCGTATAGAAATAACTATGCCAGATGGTGTGTGACTTAATGCACCTTGTAACTTATTTTTCTAATTATTCATTTTTTTTGCAGTGATTATGATTGTAATTTCAGGCTACAGTTAAGTTAAACCACTTTTCACATATCCGTGGGAGTATAACGGAGTCATCACTGTCATTGTGTATTTGGTTTAATGTGCATGATGCATTTTTACTTAAATGACCTCTCCTTTATCACACTTTCTGTTCTGCTTGAGTTTTTCCATGCACTTGCTAATAAATGCATTGTTAGAATTGACAGGTTGACTACAGGTGAAAATTGTTTTAATAAATTAGTTTTACTCCTCCACCAATCCATCCGTAACCCAAACACGTATGGTGTGCAGGGTTGCTAATGGCCTGGAGCCTATCCCAGGTAGCCTAGGGCATCAACACATGTGGGCACAGGCAATCCCCTTAACAAGCATGTTTTTGAGGCTGTGGGAGGAAACTAGAGGGAACCCAGACAAACACAGGGAGAACCTGCAAAGCTGACACACAAAGCTGACAGCCACATTTGAACCCACAACCCTGCAGTTGTAGGGTAGCAGTGCTACCCACTGCGCCACCATGCCACCTTTGAAAATGTTATGCTTGAGTGTGTTATTGTGAATTTTTTTTATGAAGTCGGCTAGAACACATTAATGGTCCTGAATGAAAAGACACACGCTAAGGTTTGGAATGTCACTCTTTCCAGGCAGGGCTGATTCGCACCGACAGCGAGGAGTTCTTCATCGAGCCCCTGGAGAAAGGGCGGCAGGAGGTGGAGGAGAAGGGGCGCATCCACGTGGTGTATCGCAGGTCCGCGCTCAGGACGGAGGGGTCACAGCAGCGGGAAGACCTCCATCATGGTAGGACAGGGCGCGGGGGGAAGATGCGTGCTTCACACGAGACTCCCGTCAATTATGGCAAGTCATGTAACAACCTGTTTATGTGAGCTGTGACATACTGTGGGTCCATGGAGCGCCATGGCAACGTGTCTTGTTAGTGATGTGGACAGCACAGAGCAGTTCTAACAGTTCCTCTGTGTGTTAAGTAGGTGTGTGTGTGTGTGTGTGTGTGTGCTGTCAGATCAAAGCCTCCTCACGGACAGGAGCAGTCGGTATTTCTTCGTTCTCTTCCTCCTCTCCATCACTATAGTAGAATTAGTTTCCAACCTCTCAACAGCTGCCCCCCCCCCTTCTCCAGACCCCCTACAAAAACAACAGGCAGGCACAGCTGCTGCTTCCTCCCAACCCCAGCTGGCAGAACATGAAATGCGGGGCGTGCCAATGTGCAGGGGGCATCACAGTGACAGCATGCCCGCCGTGCCGTTAATGTGCAGCGAGCCCACCTTCTGCGAGTTTTTTACAGTCTTGCTCATTTCACACCATGTGACTATTTTGCTGGGTGGAGACACTGAAAGGTGCGACTAAACAGAATCCTGCTTCAGCAGACAGGAGAGCCTACATGTAGCCAAATTTCCAAACACACTATAAATAAGCAACATAGCCACTTAATATAAGGCATATGCATATATTGTATTAAACTATTTATTCAGATAAATATAAGTAACTGAGTGGGACTGTAATTTTGCTAATGTACTTTGAATAAATGTTTGCATATGATTTCGAATTCGAGGACGCAAAGCAATACAGTACTGCAGTGTCATACTTATATCAAACACAGCTGATGGATCCATCCGATCCGATCTGTGTACGGGCTGTGAAAAGTGCACTATGGGAACAGTGGATCCAGGCGCTCCTTTTCTGAACTTGACTTGACCTTCTTGGGTAACCGACCGTTAATGAGAACCATGAGAAACAGGCTTAGGATCGCACAGCTTGTAGGGTCATTATGCCGTGCAGATTGCCGAGAAGATCAGCCCGTTTTCCAACAGCAGGACCCAGACAGTGACATGTTTGCACATTAAAGCCTAACCGAGGGGCAGCAGTAAGATAGAACGTGTATACAACGAGTCTGACTCGTGAGGATAAAGACAGCGTTGAGGCGAATACGCTATATGATTTTTGGACTCGGTGAATGTCAGCAGCATTCCTCATTCAGTATTGTTGTGTTTACAGGGTGTTATCAGAATGTTATTTTTGTGAAGCTCTGGGTCCTGAGTCCTCCCACAGTCCTGTGTTCTGTTGACATAAATGGTTGGTGCCATGAACTCTGCCACTTCCCTGCTGTCCATGTGCTGCCTTAGCCTATATACAGCTCAAGGAGATTAGCAGCTCTGATTGGTGGTCTACAGCATTTGCCAAGTGATTTTTTGTTTTTTGTGCGTGATATTCTAACCATGTTTCAATCATGCTTGATTGGGGGGGGGGCTCCAGGATTCCCCATTGAGGTGTAGGAAAAGGGCTTTTAAACAGCAAATTTAGCTCCTTTGTCAGCTGAGCGTAAACTTGAGGACATCCTTGTATAAGGATTGTGCCACATTTCTGCAGAAGAGACACAGGTCTGCAGCCTTTCATTCCCTCCCTCTCTGTGCCGAAATACCCATACTGCCCCAGCTGACAAGGCACGCTAATAATGCTGCCCCATTTTTTTTTCTTCTCAGTTGCGTCACATCTTTCAAGTTTTTTGTTTATAACATGAGCAGGTGTTGGGACTGCTCCTTAACTTCAGTCATGCTGTATAATAATAATGATGAAGATGATAATGTCGTTATGTGGCTTGGCCGACCACCAGCACTGTAGAATACGAACAGACACAGTGATGAGTGAAGACAGTGATGTAAACCAATCCTTTATGTCAGTGTTTCCTCACTTCCTTTTCAAGAGAGCCTCATTGGCTGGGAGAACATCAAAGGGCTGCATGCCTCGGGAGCCGGCAATAACATTTGGAAAGACTCAGTGAAACAAGTGTCTAAGGGTTTAAAGTCTTGCAGACTTTGATGATTGAGGTGACATCACAGTGTGGATGCTTTTGTATAATTTGTTTAAAGTCCACTGTTTAACACAAAACGTTCGTTTTGTTTATTGCTTAACAGTTTTACTAGAATCCCTTCCTTTCTGGTTTTATGTAAAATAAACTGAACCAATTAATGCAGGATTCTCACAGTAAAGATCATACTGGAATGTTAAATATAAGTGAAGCACATAAGTGGGTATTTTTTCAACGATTTCTCATATTCATTCTCAAAGCCGCTGATTTTCAGAAAGCAGCGACCGACATTGATTAACGGAGACATGTCAAGTTTCCTCCGGGCACTCATTTGTAACAAAAAAGATCCGTTACAAAAACCATTTATTGCAATAATGAATGCCTTATTTCACTAGCACATACTGATGACAAATTAAGTTAGAGATCTAAATATAGATTTAGTGTTTCAACATTAACATTTTCAATTTTTTTTCCACTCTCCAATCCCGAGGTGCCAAAAGCACCCCCACACTTTCCTGCCATTTAACGCGCAGCGCACTGGAGCCCCACGATGGACCTTGTGGGTGGTGGACCCATACAGTCCTTCCACATTGCTGTTTCTGGCTGAGCCCGACCGGGGTCTGTGGGTGGCCATCAGACGCTCCTCGGCGAAGGCCTGGCTCCAGGGGCAGGTCCCGATAACCCTGATCCAGGCAGGGTATCTGTTATCATGATACCATTATTCATAGGGTTTTTTTGTTGTTGTTGTTGGATCACGTTAGTCTGGGTCTTCACCTCAGACCTATTTGTCTTGGGAGACCCTACCAGGAGCTGTTAGCTGCTGACAACATAACCCTAAGGATCACTAGGCCGCACAAGCCCTTCTGCTGCGACAAGGCCTGATCCACAGAAGGGAAGATTGTCAGTTTAACTTAGTGCAATTAACGCTATGTGTACCTGTGCAGCTGCAGTGGCGCCACCATCAAGAAATGTTCAGTAATTTTCACCAATTTAGGTGAAAATTAGGACCTGTAATTTCACCAGTGTCGGCACGTCACCCGATTCCGATCTCTTTTTCTAGACTTGGGAGCGGGCGACCTTCCCAACGTGTTGCAGCTGGTGCAGAACAAGGTGTCGGAGGCGGAGCGCAAACGTCGACACGCCGGGAAGGAGGACTACAACGTCGAGGTGCTGCTGGCCGTCGACGACTCTGTGGTACGCTTCCATGGCAAGGAGCACGTGCAGAACTACGTGCTGACCCTCATGAACATAGTAAGTACACCGCCTCCCCGTGGGCGCCCGCGTGCCTGGCAACGGGCAGCCACACGATCCTGTCGGAGGGGTCTGGGCAACTACGCCACCTTGCTATGGAATAAACAACTCAGACAAATACGGTCTCAGAAGTTAGTTAATGCTGCATTGTGGGAAATGCTTGTTAAAGTTCTTAAAATGTTGTTCGGCAGTAGGTGATCCCCCCCACCACCCTGAGGCTGTCCAGTGAGGAGTTTCAGTTTTTGTGTATGAAACAACAATAACATCAGCACTATATCAGTTAGCAGGACCAACAGATAATCATTACCTTCAAAGAACTGTAAGGCTCTCCATAAAGGTTTACAACATCGAGTCAGGCTCTACACATCTAAAATCAGGTCTTTAACTTCACAGGAATGTAGGGCTTTAATGTAATTACAGGGATCTTGAATGATAAATAGGAGTCCCTGGTTCCATTACTGGACTGCCTCTGTTTATCAGCAGGTTTATTTACAACAGGTGAGTTGTTATTAACAGTTATCTGACTAAGCTTTAATTCTACATTTCCACAATGTTCTCCATGAAGAGATCGTGTCAGGAGAGGGAGCCTTAGGAGAGACTGTACTGAGATGTTTAGGCTGAGATAATTTTGGAATGTCATTCTTCATTCTCTTTTGTGCATTTTTAAAATTTTCATCCCACTGGTCCAAGTTAATCCAAGTTAAGGTCTCAGGAGACCTAGAGCTTGATTTAAACAGTGCAGGGTTTGGGGGGGTGGGGGCAGGTTCACCTCATATGGGGAGTGAATCCAACACGAGGCACTAACATATTCATTGTTTACGGCTAATGTAGAGTTCCCTCTCGACCTGGAGGGAGTTTGTGATAAAACTTTTGTATTGTAAGTGTATCCCAGTGATGTTTGCACGAAAGTGCTGTGGCTGTGTTTGCTGTCTAGGGGTGTGAATTTAGCAAGGATCTGGAGGTAGTTGCTTTGCTGTCGGGCATATAAGTTTCAGTAAAAATTTAAATTTTAATTTCCATAAAAATTAGTCTTGAGACTGTGTGAAGACAGGAGAAAGAGATGAAGAGTAATCATTATTATTTAATAATGCATTCGTGATGTTTTGATAACATACATAATTTATGTTCAGCTAAATTTACTTAATGTGACTTTTTCTTTTTGTGTTACAGTTAAGAAAATAAATGTATTACATTCAGTAAATATTTTTCAGTTCGGTAGAATAATGCTAAATCAGTGCTTTTAAACTTTGTGTCTCGGTAGAGTAAATCTCAGTGTTTCATTAGAGTACGAACATAAAGTAACAGGATGTAATAGAACAGGACGCTGTAAGAAATGCTTCTGTGTAGTTAACTATGTTCCTGCATCAGATGTCTCTACTGATACACAGGCTGAGAAGAACATGTAGCAGACAGACTTTTCTCAGTTTTTTTCTGAAGTTTTTCTTCACAAAGAAGTTAATTAGGCTTTGTTTTTACTGTTGAATGCATGCCATTTTTTTTTCTTTGTGTATTCGGGGAGTTACGACCCCTCTCTGATTTCTCCTTCAGCCTTTTTTCTCTTAGTGCGTAGGCAGATTCTGGGAAGGCAGTGATAGGTTAATGAGAACTTGGCACAGCTGTAATGGGGGTTGTGGACCTATATTAGGACCATATCTCTCTTTTTTGGGAGAAGGAAGGCACGAGGGAAGCACTGCGGTAGCACTGGGCACATATCTTTGATTTAGTTCCTAACCTTGTTTCATATTCTTTCTCTCTCTCTCTCTCTCTCTCTCTCTCTCTCTCTCCCCTCTCTATCCCATCTTTGTTATCTCCCCAAACCCTATTAATGTTTGCATTGTGGTTTTGAACTCACTTTAACCTTCATTCTTTTCTTATTTCATTCTTTACCCATACCCTAGACTAGGTCTTGAACAAGCTGGGCTGTAACAAGCTTCTCTGAGAACCTTTTTTCTTAATGACGATGTCACCTGCTGGAATCAAAGGATGACGTTTCTTAAGTCGCTTTATTGGGTGCGTGGTCTTAGCATCAGGAACGTAGGAGTTTCCAAGGAGGTGGAGGTGGTTGCTCTTGGTGCAAATCCAAGTTGAAATGGTTTGAGTCATGATCACCTGGACCAAGAGCTGTTTGTTCCTTAACTTGTATTTTACTGAAGAATATAAAAGCTTTATCATATGGTCATGTACTAGATACAAGGCCTTCAGTTACCAAGTACTGTATGTCTTCACAGACTTGTAGAAGTATCAGCAGCGATATATTATTTAATAAGACAGCTTATTTGAACAATTATGGCTTGAAGGTCATAGCCCTTTTTGGTTGGTAGGACACTCAATAAATAAATGGAAGAATCAAAGAGAACATTTTTGTCTCAGTGTTTTTTTTTTTTTTATGGTGTCAGTTAAGACCTCAATGTCTTCCAGCTTTTCCGACAGGCGCTGCTACACGTCCCATTTGACCCTGTTCTGGTTCTGTGCTTGCTCATGGATTAGTCCCGGTTCTTCATTGCTGGTTCCACCAGCACCTGCCACTGTAATCTGATTAGACGTAGAAAATCCTTCAAGTCAGATTTCCACAGGGTGCTGGTTTCACTCTGTAACAGTTACGATTTAGCCCTGCCAAGGTGGTCTGATTGGCTGACGGCATGCCAATTACTTGGTTGTAGTTGGTCTGCAAACAGCAGAGTCAGGGGGCGGGGGGGGGTGGATCAGAGTGCATTAAGAGTGCAAACAGCTCACGCTTTTATTTCTCTGACACACACAAAAGCTTGTGATGAAGTAACAACAAGGCTGCGTGTCTGGGAAAGTCAGTGTCGGTTATTAATCCAGATGGCCGCGTTATTTACAAAAGCCATCAGCTTGTTTGTGGCTTTACTTACACACCTTAATGATGCGATCAAGGGAAACAAAACCATCAGCGCTTCTGCATCAGCACCCATCTTTTTTCTCTTTATTTCCTATAAAATCGCCACCTGAGATGAGGGTGAAAAGGACTGAATATTGTTTTTCTGTGCTTTCTCTGGCGAGCTGCTGATTGCGCATTGTGCGCGATTGTTATCGTCCCGGCGCAACACCAGAATGTTTAGAGTTAGGGCTAGGGAAGTTCGGTTTATTTGTCGCAATTAATTAATTGTGAGATGATTGCAATTTTGTCCATAGCATGAAGCGCTGATTAGAAAATGCTATGAAGCATTTCAGTAGCCCCAGTAAGCTGAAGGAGCTTGCCTGTTAAACTCCCCCCCCTCCCACACACCCCCAGGCACAGTGCTCAGTACCATCCAGAGAAACTCCCCGTCGGGGGCTGATTACCGCGCATCTCGCCGTGACCAGCCATGAGCACAGTGGTTGCGTTGTTTCACGCCCGCTGGTGGATTTTGTTGTCCTGGCTGAGATTGACACTGTTCACAAGCCAGACCCGCTGTCATGCCACGCTTTTTTTTTTTTTTGCAAGGCCGCCAGTTCGCAGACAGGCCTAGTTCAGGCCGGCATTGATTCTCCTGGCTTTGATCTCCACAGTAGGTACAGCTCTCACGGAAAGCGTAGCATGAAACAGCCTGAGGAACCAACCGAGCTTCTGGCACTGTCTTGATGTGTGCATTTGCTGAAACTGAACCGCGATTCCTGCGCGAAACGTATTTCTGTGATTTATACCGAGAGTAAATTGAATCGTGTTGAGTTATCGGAGGGAACTGCTTTCCTGCTGTCCTGCCACGTTACTTTGTGCAGTGTGAAGGGAAAATGCAGAGTTGCCACATACATAATGCCTAAGCAGTCTTATTGGATGGCCTAGGCCGTTTCCATGGCGTTCCATCTTGCTCGTGGTCAGACGTATTACAGCTGTAATCTGAAACTGAGCAATGTTGAAACCTATGGAAAGTATTTAAATAACCTTGAAGTACTATATCCCTCAGTAAATTAGACTTTTCCAAGCCAGATTGTGAATACAGACAGTTTGGCTTGGAAAGAGTTTATAGAAAGGTTTGATAAATTTTTTTTTTACTGATTTTATTAACTATTGTATAAAATAGAGCTGAGTCAATAAAACGTCCCTTTAAAATTAAAATGCCTTTATGTGAACTCATTGCACCACGTTGCGCAAACTTGTTCAAGTGCAGAATTGTAATATATTTTTATTGGTCATAAAAATATATAATTATTACAATTTTATCCATTATTTAATATCCCGTACAAATTTAATTTTGTTTTAGTTGTGAATTCTTCAATTTTATCCTCAAAGGTAAATAATCCCTTCAATATGAACCACAGCATGTGTGATTCGAACCCTTAGACAAAACATTTACAATGAGCCGATTCCTTTGATATTCAGCTCTATAACTAGCTGAAAAAAACCAAATAATTTTGAACTTGTTTTAGTAAGTAGATACATTGGAATTGTACCTGCAAATTGGACATCACTGTATTTCTGATCTTCACTTAAAAAAAGGTAATTGCTTGCCTTGAAACATCATGTCCTGTTTGTGCCTTAAGCAAACGCACAGTCTGTAAGCACCACTGACTTCCTATGTATACAGTTTTTGTGTTTCATGCTAGTAACCTTCAGGAACTGAACTTTAATGGTTGCTATGAGGGTCATCTTTGTCCTACTCCGCTACGTTATTTGGACAGGACGTTCACTCAAAAGCAGTTTTAAAGACACACCCGTTAGGAACCGTAGTGAAGTCAATCCTGTATTTTTTTATTGTGCTGTGGTATGTTTATAACAAACCAACTCTAATGACATCATCAACCACTTTGATGACATCATCAGCCACAGAGGGTGTACTGAGTGTTTAATTATTCCCAAAACCAGTCTGTCATTATCTCATGAAACAATCAGATGACCACTTTTATTTTATATACTGTATATATGAAACAGAATATATTTTTTTCTCTTGAAAGTTTTTAGTAAATTTAAAACGGCTGACGTATTTATTTGTTAACTCAAGCATTCAAGTATGAGATTTTAACAAAGTGTAATGCTTTTTCTACATCTAATACTTTTTGTTGCATCGATGCGTATCACCATGTTTAATTTTGCAGTGGAAAAAACGTGTTTAGGCATGTTCTGTTACAGTTCAAAGGAATCCCCTGCAACAATTGAACATCGACTTGGTTCGTACTAATGCTAACTCAGTCGTGAAAAAATTTAAATACAGTGCAGGAGGCAGAGATTCCAGCATGAATGGTCTGAGAACACAAAGGATTGTGGGAGTTCTTCAAGAATTCTACCAGGCATGACATAACACAGAGGCAAGAAAAGAACTGATGGAACATTTAAAGACAAACAGTCAAGTGTGAGAATGGAAAATGCAACATAACAAACGTTTTTGATATTCTCCACCCTGCTGTGGTGTAAGCTTGCTGCCATATTCAGTTATGTCTTTGAGAACATTTTGGTTAATAACACAGGCCTGCACAGAAAAATTGTAAATGTCATGTATAACATTCAGGCAATGTGTAGCACAAAATTCAGTAATGCTGATGTAATAGTGAAGCCAGTAATAATACTACTGACACTACTTTACTTGAGGGGCTTTTAAGATCAACACTGTTAGAGTTCTAGTCTCAGTAGAAGTGTCTGAGTCAGAGATCTTTCTCCAAGTTTACTCCATTGTACAGCTGTGTGCATCTCGCAGATGTTTCCTAACACGTGATTTAGAAAGCTCATATTCTTAATCATTTAACTAAGTTCTCACAGCTAGTCCTTCATGACCCAGTCCTTCCTGGGTGGGCAGGTCACAAGCACAGGAAGGAATGCATGACATGGTCCTCAGCAGAGTTCAAGTGGTGAGAACACCAAAGAGGAGGAGGAGGAAGGAGAAGGAAGACAAATTTAAGACATGAGGAGTAAACATCTCACTTACTCTGCAGAACTTGAAAGAACAAAGTTTAATGACCTTTAAAAATTTTGGACCAAGCTCTGTCAAAAATAAATGTAGAAATAATTGGTTTAGCGTCAGTGTCTGTAAATATACAGGACATATTATCTGTGTCTGCCAGAGATGTTCCATGGAATTGAGAACATGATTACTCTGCAATTTTCACACTTTGTTACATAGCTGTAATAATTGTATGTGTGAAACTGGTACAAAACCCAGGTGAAACTTCTTAGTGCTGTGGCGTAGGAGGTCACATCCCACGGTTCTCCCACGGTTTAATGGAACTTCAGCTAGTTTAAATTTTAAAAGTACCAAAATGTGTTTCAAAATGTGAAGCAGGGATGCATTCCACATTTTGTGGCATCATGTATGCAGTCTGATTTTTTCCAGGTAATTTCATGACACAGCACTGAACAAAACTGGAAATTAAAATGGGCAAGTGTATCCAAAAAATGGCATTAATTTAAAATCCACAAACACCAACCAGCTTGAAAGGGGTATAGCCTTTAATTAATCAAGAGATCCACACACAGTTATTATAATAAAACATTAAACGGTCTAATTAGCATAGCCAATCAACAATGCTACTGCAGTAAGAGAATGAATTTTAGGGCT
Organism: Chitala chitala; assembly: GCA_025773905.1. Lineage (NCBI taxonomy): Eukaryota > Metazoa > Chordata > Actinopteri > Osteoglossiformes > Notopteridae > Chitala > Chitala chitala. Next base: position 32,784 of record JABJVR010034851.1, read on the forward strand.
TTACACAGGAATACACCAGAAAAACCCAGAGAAAATAACCCTTAAGTAATGCACATCATTTAGGTTTTTACAGTTGTGTTACAGGTCTTGATATCAGTATTTACTTAGTGCTACAAAACAAGTGTGGAAAAAGCACCAGACACACCACACACACATTGTCTCAGGTACACTCCCCGTGTCCACCATTTTTCACCTGTCAATCAAGTGCCTGTAACTGAATTAACACAACCTTTACCGCTGATCAGCAGTGACTCACAGACACCTAATGGGCCTGGATAAGCCTCTTATTGCTGCCATATACGGAATTAATATCCACCAGTTGCTTCTATTCCTTCACGTATTCGGTCAGTAGCGTGAAGAGTTTGAGTGTGAGAACGTGCTTTAGCTGAGCGTACCGTTGGGGTGTCCACGCCGGTGTCCTTTTACCAGCTGTTACAGTTGGGATTGCGATTTGGCCTGCGGGCCAAATATCTGCTTGCTGTCATCACGACCAGCTCTTTTCAGACGGCAACTTCGCACGTGCGTTACGTATCTGCAGCTCAAATGAGGCTGCGTAGGCCTTAACCACAGTTAATTCGCCCACGGCCTAGTGATGTCATGGAAATGTGGTTCTGCTTAGTTTTTGGCCCTTGGTCTCGTCTCAGTCACTTAATTTTATTTATACCGGTTTTCTGCAGGAAGCTCGACACATGGACACAGCTTGGCAGTTTACAATCTGCCATTTTAAATTTTTGTGTTTTTTTTCCCCTTGGTCTTATTTTAAAAAACACTAAAATATACTGTATTTCTTTATACTGTGACAGAGTAGTTTGTAACGGGG
>JABJVR010034902.1:9003-28721 GCA_025773905.1 Chitala chitala
AACATGAGTGAGTGAGCATCATGAGTTAGTGAGGAACATGAGGAGTTAGTGAGGAACATGAGTGAGTGAGGAACATGAGTGAGTGAGCATCATGAGTTAGTGAGGAACATGGCTACATAGAGAATGTCTTGTGGACTTTTTAACGTGTCACTTTTAGCACACATACAGTTCCACTTCACACTTTGCACTTTTTGACAATTGCTTCACTGTCATGTATGACATTGTTACTTCGTCTTGCATAATTTGTTTACTGTTTTGAAGCTATTGACCATTTGTGATTCACGTATGTTTTCCTTGTTTTGTGTTTTAAATTCAGTTGTATTCCTCTGTTGTATGTGGATGCCACATTGTTGACCTGTTATTGTTTTTAATACTTGCCATTTTGGAAGGGCAGTGGTTCTAGTTGTATTGGATGACACAGTTTGTTCTCACCAGTATGGCAGAGGGGCGTTTCATATTTACTGTGACACAAACGATATTCAGAATTTCATATTCACAGTCTTTACTGTCTTGTGTGATGTCTGCTGATGAAGGCTTTTAGCTGCGTTTCCCAGAATTCTGTGAGTATCAGAAATGGGCCACGCCCAGGAGGGTAGGTCTGTGGTTCAAAGTCTCTCTTGCTCTTGTTTAGGTATTTACATAGTAGCCAGCACACATTGGTGCAGGATGCCAGTATGGTTAGAGAAGGATCAGAATGAGTGAATCGGTTTCCACAGTGATAGCAGAATTACATAGAGCTGACATTCCTGACTAGGAGAGTTAGTCATAGACTGTTCCTACAAGTGCACTCACAGTCTTCCTGACAGCTCCTACACTCCTCAAGTAATCAAGGTAATTAAAATTCTGTTGTAAGGTGTCCCAAAGTGTGACTTCTTGCTTCGTTTGCCTTCATGTACAGGATTGGCTGTGATGCTTGTCTGTGATTGGTTGAAAGACAATGCACACTGATTCTGTGTCTGGTGAAGTCTCCCATCTTAAAGCTTCATGGATAAGACTGCAGCATGCAGGACTTAATATTCCCCCATCCATCTTCATGTGGATAGGGAGGCCACCATGGTGACAGATGTAGTGTTCACACTGCTTGAATCTTTTCTTATTTTAGCACTTGTGTTTCCTGCCTTGACAGGTTTGGTCAGTAGAAGCCAGTTTCAGCGCGCTTTCATTAGCTGATAAATGAGGTCTGCATTGATCTCAGTGTCTGTGTACATTGTCAGTTTGGGTATAGATAGCTACTCTGCTGTCGAATTGTAAAGGTAAGGTGTCCTAGCCAGCAATTATTTTTTTGGGTGGGGGGTTGTGGGTGTTACTTTGTTACAACTTAGAGGGGAAAAAGATACAAGGTGTGAGCAGATTCCCTACAAAGCACAGATGTGCTCATCACTCACAGGCCAAGTGCACGTGTGCAGACACACGCACACACGCGCGCGCGCGCACACACACACACACACGCACACACACACACAATGATGCCTCTGCTTATTATTTTCTGCTGACAATGACAGTCTTTCCCATTTCAGATCCTGTGTTTGTGCTGATGTGCTGTTTTTTTTTGGGAGGGAGGAGAGACATGTTAATAAGTGAAGTGAAAACCCCCCCCCGACAGGCTGCTTATTTGTGTCTGTGAAAGAGGGTCATCTGAGTAGGAGGTTATGTCATTTCTGAAGGTCCATGTGTCCCTGTGCGTGTGCTTCGGGGTCCCTGTGTGTGTGCCTCAGGGTCCCTGTATGTGTGCTTCGGGGTCCCTGTGTGTGTGCTTCGGGGTCCCTGTGTGTGTGCCTCAGGGTCCCTGTGTGTGTGCACTTAAACCAAATTCCCCCCAGTGAAGGTCACAGGTCATTGACGTGTACCTTTAGCATGAACCTGGAGACACACTGCATTGAGGATTTAGCTCTGTCTCAAGTCAGCAGCAGCATAATGGGAGGGTGTGTGCCCGGCGGGGTTCGAGGTAAGAGTGAATTTGGAGATGAGACACTGGGGATGGTGCTGTCCTGTTGGAGATACACTTATGTTCACAGAAGAGATCACGCCCACGTCTTCCTCAGCACAGCCTGTTAATGACACAAGAGAGTTGAAAGACCTCCAGCTGTTCCTCTCTGAAACAACCTAATTCAGTCTTCTCCGGATGTGCTTTTATCCATGGGATGTAAAACGGCTCTCGGACTGGGACCCGGTGACTGGGCTGACTGTACCTGTATGTCACGAGGGCTGACCTATCTGCTGGTTTGAACTCATAAACTTTGTGGGCTGGCAGGATAATGGAGAGACTGAGGTACCACCAGCAGACACAGACTAATGTGGGTAGAGAATTAGGGGTGAGGGCGGCTTCTGTTTCCCCCCAGTTACAGACAAACCCCTTCTTCAGTCCTGTAGCCCCACCTTCTCATTTAACATTTAATGGAGTCTTAAGCGCTTAGTCCGTGTACAGAAAGCAAACCCTGCTGCTGAAGGATTCGGTTTAGCTTTGCTCTGCTTCGTGCCATTGTTACAAAAGCCACGAGTGTGAACGTGCTCATCAGGAGTGTGAACAACATGAATGAACACCCTGATCTTCATGCCACATCTGTGAGGAAGACTGAAGAGTGAGCTTCAGAGAAAACCGCATGTTAGATCTGGAAGTCACGCCTGCTGACTAAATTACATTACGTTCATTATTTTTGTCATTCCATTAAAATTCCAGCATTTGGACATGATTTAACCAGTGATAGTGAGGACAGGTTAGGGAGGTGGACACGTGGCCCAGTGTTAAAGTTTGCTGTATTTTTGTATTCTTCAGGAAAACCGCCCCTTCGTTTAAAGCCTGACCTTCTCTGGCTGGACGAAGAGGTTCCACACTAGTAGCATTTACTGCCATCTGTAACCGAGGCAAGCTTGTTCAATTATGTAGAGCAGGAAGCCTGTAATTAGCTCTCTGTGCACTTATTGTCTGGGCTCTCAGACAGTCGGCTGCTGGAGGAGGGCTGACTAAACCGGGCTGAACGAGCTCACCAAGGAGCCAAAGCAGAAATGGCCGCCAGCAGGTGTGTTTTCCCTGTCGCAAGTCCTTCATGAATAATTCATGCAAACTGAAAAGGAAAAAAAAAAAATTCTGGTGCTTAGAAACAATTTCCTGGTGCTTAATTAGGGTTGAGCGAAATGAATATCAAAAGCGTGGAAAATGCAAGCTTTGCTCTTTTTTGCCCTCAGAGATGCCTTTCTGCATCTGAGGAACAAAGAGTTAATGAATGGACACAGTAGAGAAGTGGTAACTTATCTTTTAAAGGGGATAATTTGCACAAAGGTTAATGACAGTAGCAAGTATTATTGCTTTGGCCCTAGAATTTACTTACCCAACATGCACTGTGTGGAGCTGCAGATCAGCCCCGTTTTGAAAGGAATGGCAGACATGCTCTTTGTGACGTTAGTGCATTTTTGGCCTCCAGGGTGCCACGAGATCCTGTCTTAGTGAATGTTTTGATAGAGAGGAACACAGCACTTCAGAGGTGTGGGTGGGACAGTCTGATGGAGAAAGCCTTCCACTGTCTGAGGTTTATAGGGCATGAAGAGCAGGCCACAACCTAGACTCCCACTATGTCAGGAGCTCAGCAGAGAAGAAGCACACATGAGTTGCTCCGCTAGCAGGACACCAGAAAACAGCTTGGTGGCTCAATGGGTAGAGCATCAGGCTGGGATGTGGAAGTCTCCTGGTTTGACTTCCAGTCCAGCTGCCACATGCATCTTCAAGCAAGACTCTTGGTGCTAGGTCTATTTAGCAGACGCCTTTGTCCAAAGCGACTTGTATTGAATGATAGTACATGTGCATGTCACAAATGAGATCAAACAGTATCAGAGAATCTAACAGTAAGATACTATCAGGAAGTTTTTATGTCAAGCTGTCCCAAGCAGCCGTGAGATGTGGGCGCTGATCATGCTGTCCCAAGCGGGCGTGAGACACGGGCGCTTATCATGGTGTCCCAAGCGGGCGTGAGACACGGGCTCTGATCATGGTGTCCCAAGCGGACGTGAGACATGGGCGCTGATCATGCTGTCCCAAGCGGGCGTGAGACACGGGAGCTTAGCATGGTGTCCCAAGCGGGCGTGAGACACGGGCGCTGATCATGGTGTCCCAAGCGGATGTGAGACATGGGTGCTGATCATGGTGTCCCAAGCGGGCGTGAGACACGCGCGCTGATCATGCTATGAAATTCCATCTGTTAGTGAGAAGCTGTTCTGCTGGCTCAGGTTGCAGTAGTGCACAATGTAAGCCTAACAGCCTTGTGTCATTTTGTAATATTTCATTGAGAGTCTATCAGATAACATGGTGTCTTGTGTTGCTGGCTGTCAGGGTTGTATACAGTATATTGTACACCTTTGGTAGATCCACTTTAAGGTAAGTTGAAGCAGGTGAAAGTGGATTCCTGAACTGTGCCATCTTTTTTGCCAGACATTAATAATCATTTTACAACCTATATCACTTGGCCAAAGTAAACTGTGTTATAGTAAATGTCATCACTGAGATTGTGTGTAGAAATGTGGTGGATTGTGGAGCTTCTGAAAAGGCCTGATAATCTTGAAACATCTGAAGATTAATCTGCCATTGTCTTGTGTAAACAGTGTCAAGAAATTACAAGATGCGGAAACACAGCCATGTGTTTTGTTCTGAGTGAGAGTGTTAAACTGGTGTGGTTGTGGTTTTATTCACAGTAGTTCATTGACATTGAAGTAACAGTAAAGCATTTTGTTGCTGTTCAATCATTCAGAAATCAGACACTTTCTCATCTCTTCTTCTTACTGTAAGCGATGAGACACCTTTATGTCAGTGCATGTTCTGGCTTATTTTCACTAGTTTTGTCTTTTTTAGGACTACGTGTAACACATTCAGTTTTATCTTGGTGGTTTGTGTAAGGTGTCTTGGTGGGTAGCACTGTCATCTGATACATTTGGGGTCATGGATTCAACTCTGGCTCTTGGTATTTTGTGTGTGTATCCATGAAGTTCATGTTCTTGTGTGCATGTGTGGCTTTTCTCTCACATCCACAAAGGCATGTAGGTCAGGCATACTGGTAAAGACATACTGGTAAAGATTGTAAATTGCCCACCCTGCGTTGGAGCCCTGTCTAGGGTGTACCCTGCCTTGCACCCTCAGCTGTTTGAAGTAGGCTCCGGGTGCCCTGCCTGTGGTGTCCTGTTTGAGGTGCCCTGTCTGAGGTGCCTTGTCTGAGGTGCCCTGTCTGAGGTGTACCCCGCGTTGCACCCTTGGCTGCCTAAATTAAGCACTGGGTGCCCTTCCCATGGTGTCCTGTCCAGGATATACCCTGCCTTGCACCCTTGACTGCTTGAATTAGGCTCCGGGCCACCTGCAACCCACCAGAGGATAAGTGGTTGAATAATGGAGTGTATGGATGGATGGATGGATGGAGGGATGGATGGGGTTGTTTAAGGTCAAAGCTTAGGAAATGCACACTAACTGATGGGAAATTGTCCAAAGGTTACTTTAGCTAGAAGCTGTCCTTCTGTGCCAACATTTTAATTTTTTTCTGTAAAATGACTTTTGGACAGTGAGAATGAATGATGTTTATTTAATGTGATAAATGCCCTGTGATGGTTTGTTTACCAGAGTGGATTCTGTGCCTGAATAGGCATGAACCCCTACTGACCCTGACCAGGGTAAGCGGTTTAAATATAAGGAATTATCTTGCAGAACGTAACAGTATTGAGTGAGCATTTGCAATACATTGTCTCCATAATCTAGTGGTATTTTTGGTCACAGTGCTCACTGTGACGTGCTTCCACACAATCATCTCGCGTCACGGAGTCTGCACGCTCCCTTATAGGCAGTGCTGATAGGTGAAAGTGCAGGAGTCGCCCACTGGCTTGTTTCAATGGAGAAACGTGGCACTGTCCTAGTCTCCCTCCCTGAAGAGACACATCGAGGCTCCCGTGACCTACATCCATGGCTGATGGAGCCTTTGAAGCTGACGGCCAATCCCTGTGTTACCGTGTCAGCGCTGATGTCATGTGATGCGTCATTATGTGACACTTGGAAATGATCCTGTTAGGTCATCTCCACATTATCCAACAGGATAATTTATCTGATTACATTTATGTGTACTCTGAAATCCTTTCATGAGCTTTGACTGTTATAAGATAAACTATAGCATGTTTATGTTGTACATGATAAAGAAATATTCATGTCTTCAGTGAGTGCAGATGCCCGCCACACACGTGCATGTGTACACATGCATGCAGATGCAGACACACACACGCGCATGCACAAACAGGGAAGCCAAATGACTTTACACCAAGGAAATATATATCATGACTAATTAGATATTGTTCAACAACTTCCCTTTGCAAAGACACAATTATGAAAGGTCAAATGTGGTGATGCAGAGGCAATAAGCAGAGTGTCAGCCCTTTGAGGGGATGGCCATCATCTTCTTGCATCCTGACCTCTTGATGCTTGTAGAACACACCTGTACTTCTAGAGTCCTGCCAAATGTGCTCTTTTGCCACCTCAGTTGTGCGTCCATGTCACGATGTTAGCCATCCTCATTCTGCACCTTCTCTCTTCTGTTAGTGTCCCAGATGGTAATCGAAGAGGTGAGTGCTCTACAGACCCAGCTGGAGATTGAGAAATCCTGCAGGGAGAACGCTGAGGCTCTGGCCACCAAGGTGAGCTGAGGGTACAGGGAGGGTTTTTGAACCTGAAGTTGAGCTGAGGGTACAGGGAGGGTTTCTGAACCTGAAGATGAGCTGAGGGTACAGGGAGGGTTTCTGAACCTGAAGATGAGCTGAGGGTACAGGGAGGGTTTCTGAACCTGAAGATGAGCTGAGGGTACAGGGAGGGTTTCTGAACTTGAAGATGAGCTGGGGGTACAGGGAGGGTTTCTGGACCTGAAGATGAGCTGAGGGTTCAGGGAGGGTTTTTGAACCTGAAGGTGAGCTGAGTGTACAGGGAGGGTTTCTGAACACCGAGTTGAGCTGAGTAGCTTGCCTGCGAGGCCCGGGACATCAGCTCTAACACACATTTGCATGACACACATTTGTCTGCAGCTGAACTGCGAGAACAGGAAGCTGAAGTATTTGAGCTTATCTTCTCGGCCATGCCTGGAGGAGCTCCTGCCTGGTATCTCAGACTGCATCGCCCTGGAGGAGGAGTCTGAGCCCCAGGAAACGAGCCCTGACCCCTACGTCCAGTACCAGCAGCAGGTCAAAGGTCAGAACATACTCTTCACTATTTTTTTTGCGGTTATCAGTGTGTCCAGAAACAGCAGGTTCTGCTGGTCGTCTGCACTGCTCCCAGTCAGAGATGTGCCCTTTTTGTGCCATGGATTTTATGTCAGCAGGTATGAGTGATTGCAGTTCATGAACATTTACCACAAGGCACTGGATGTGCAGGCATTTATGGAAAATCAATCATAGTTAAAGGTCTTTGTCTAGTAACAGACTTACAAACTGATCCATTCAGTCTATAAGCAGTGATGCTGAGCTGACATGCTTATCACTGTGTCATGGTTTGTATTTTATGGTTGTGTTTTATACACGGTAAAAGTTTCATTAGTCAGTGCAGGTGACTGTGTGTGGGTGTGTGTGTTGTGTATTTGTCTGGGATGTGCTTGAAGTGATGGTCTACACTGACTTCTTGTCAGATTTTATTCTCATTTATGTCTGCTTTCATGGTTCCATATGAAAAAGTGTGTGTGTGTGTGTGTATGGTGAAGGTGTGTTTCTCAGCAGTGCCATGATGACCTGCTGTTTCTTGTTTCTCCACAGACCTCCAGGAGACAGTGAACACCCTTCTGGAGGAAAAGAAGCAACTCAACTGTCAACTGAAGGAGCAGCAGAGACAGATAGAGGAGTTGACTGCACGTGTAAGTGAGACCGGGAGGACATGAGGCTGTGAGGGAAGGAGAACATGAGGCAGGGAGGACATGAGTCAAGGAGACAGTGAGACAGGGAGGATATTAAGGCAGGGAGACAATAAGACAAGGAAACCATGAGGCAGGGAGACAATAAGATAAGGAAACCATGAGGCAGGGAGACAATAAGACAAGGAAAGCATGAGGCAGGGAGACAATAAGACAAGGAAAGCATGAGGCAGGGAGACAGGGAGACGGTGAGACAGGCAGAACATGGGGCAGGGAGACAATGACAGGGGGAGAACATGAGGCAGGGAGACAATGACAGGGGGAGAACATGAGGCAGGGAGACAGGGAGATGGTGAGACAGGCAGAACATGGGGCAGGGAGACAATGACAGGGGGAGAACATGAGGCAGGAAGGACATGAGGTGTAAAGCGCTTTGAGGCACATGGTTGCGAAAGGCGCTATATAAAAATAAATTGAATTGAATTGAATAGAGAGTCTGAGACAGAGAAGACAGGCCTACACATGGATTTGGGTTTAAAGTTGTGCTAAGGCACCGTGATGGTGCTGAACATGTGCTGAGCAGCTAAAGTGACATCCAAATAGCAAAAAGTGTTTTTGCACAATGTCTTAAATTGCAAAAATTTTCCACAGTGTCCCTATGAAGGTGCTGATCTTCTTTTCTATCACTGTTTTCTAGGTTGAGAAGGATGAGGCAGAGATAAAGGAACTCTGCAGAACGAATGAAGAGCAGACTCGGACCATCAAGAAGTTCAACCGAGGTGGGTACAGAGCGAGTGAACAAGTGTCACGCTCATATTCTTGAAGGCCACTTTTGGATTATCTGAGAGCGGGATTACATCTCAACTTTTAAATTGTGATATGTAAAAAGTTAAAAAATAGGAACATGGGAAAAAATAAGGGTAACATCATCTTTAGGACACTGTAGGGTTCCTTAAAGACACAGGCACGTGTAGGTGGGTAAGTGACCACAGGAGATCTTGCTGTTTCACAGAGGAAGTGTACAGCTGTGTTTACTGCGTAAGCAAGGTTGTGTTCATACAGTTATACGGCCACAGGCACAGATCGTGATGTCATTCTTAGTGTGCAGCTGGCCGTCGCGCGCACACACACACACACACACACACACACACACACACACACACACACACACACACACACACACACACACACACACACACAGGGCTTACCTTACTGCCACATGAATAACAGTGAGAACCAAGCTGCCAGGTTGAATGAACTGCATTAGTATCGTTGCTGGCTGTCAGCCTGTTCCGCTGCTGTGGTAGAACATGAAATATCCTGGAGTTAAAAATAGTGTGATGGTGTTGTATGTGGCCTAGATGAAGGAGAGGCAGTGGAGTTGCCCCCAGAGATCCTCACCTGCATTTTCACTGTTGCCCATTCAGGGATGGGGGTGGGCAATGTGTACATTTCAGGAGTCCTGTGAGCCCCGTGTTGTTAACAGGATCTTACTCAAAGTGTATAAATCCTGACATGTCAGCATGTCTGAACAGGGATTTGTACTGTGTTAGACTGTGTGAAGATCCCTAAGACTAATCCCTCCCTCCCCTGCAGTGTTGGTGATGGCTGCACAGGGTTTTTATACTGTGTTAGCCTGTGTGAAGACCCCCCCAGGCTAACCCCTCCCTCCCCCGCAGTGTCGGTGATGGCTGCACAGGAGTACGAGGGCCTGAGGGAGCAGCTGGAGCTGGAGCAGAGCCTAAGGCACAAGGCAGAGAGCTATGCCCATGAGGTACGGGGTCAGAGGTCAGAGTGCGGGGGCTGCAGCCCGACCACGCTCGGGCTGGTACTGCTGCTCGTGGCCCTGCTCCTCATCCTGTTCTTCTTCATCGATGAAGCTCTGGACATCCTGTGATCGGCCATTGCTCAGACACATGTTCACAGCAAACCGTCATCAGTACGATCACATTACACAGCAGGAAAAGAAGACACAGAATGCAGTGTTTAGAGGTGTTCCTCTGCGTGTGTAATATTAAAAGATGATTTTAAAAACTGTTCTGATATCTTTAATAACGATATGGTGGTTCACATGGGTTACTGTGTGTACTAACACTGGCAGGTTGTTATTATGGATAACATTTTTTCTGGTACTTTAATTTCTGTTTACTGACCTTGATAGGAATCAACCTTTAGGCAACAATTAAAATACAGTACAGAAGGGGGGGAGGGTGTTTGTATATGTTTGTGTGTATGTGTATATCTGTGGATGTCTGTTTTTGTGTGCGTGTGTGGATGAGTGCGTACATGTGTGTGAGTGTGTGTTCGTGTGTGTGTCAGTGTGCGTGTGTGAATGCATGAGTGAGTTTGTGTCGTGAGTGTGTGTGTGTGTGTGTGTTTGTGAATGCATGCGTACATGTGCGTGAGTGTGTGTGCATGTGTGTGCGTGTGTTAATGCGTGCACGAGTGTGTGTGGGTGTGTGTGAATGTGTGCATACATATGTGTGTGCGTGTTAATGCGTGCTGAGTGTGTGTAAGTGTGTGTGCGTGGGTGTGTGCATGTGTATGTATGTGTGCGTACATGTGCATGAGTGTGTGTGTGTGTGTGTGCGTGTGTGTTTAGGAGGGTCAGTGTGAAGAGGGCTGAGCCGTGGCATGGCAGAAGTGAAGTGGGGAAGGGTGAGGAAGGAGGTGTATGCAGCATGTGTGACTTGGAACCCCCCCTCGACCCGCTCGACCCCCCCTCGACCCGCTCGCAGATGCTGGTGAAGCAGAAGGAGGCGAAGCGTCAGAGCATGGTGCTCCTGCAGCAGGTGGAGCCCAGTGTGCAGCTGCTGAAGGCCCTGGAGGAGCTGGCCCACGTCACGAACACGCTGGAGCAGGAGAGGCTGCAGCACCAGCAGAAGGTGGGTGTGCAGCCGCCCAGGAGCCGGGCAGCAGCGCACAGAGCACTTACTGTGCGTGTGTCACTCACATATGGACGATGGACACGTCTGAGTGAAAGAGCCCTGCGGGAAACGTCATACACCGTAACTGGGTTGACGTGACACGAGAGGCCGTCATGTTGACTCTACGTTAATGTGCTAATGTCAAGGGTGCACACTGCTTATCAACAAAAAATGATTATTTGAACCAGTGGAGTCCTGAGATATCAACGCTCAGCAAAGATTTGGAAATGACAAATAAGCCAAGAAAAGTACACATCTAGAAATGGGTGAGTCTGAGTAGAGTTGCATGGTTCTGTTCATGGGAACCATGGTTTGTCAAATGTGGCGGTTATGATAAGAGTGGCTGATTGTTGTGAACTGCAGATATTTTGGGTTTGTGCTGAGTATGATCAGAGGCAGTTCTAGAGACTGGGGGCCCTAGGCATAATGCTTCAAGGGGATTTCTGCAGATTTGTCGTTGCAAAATGTCCTATGCAATTGCCTGCCCTCGATGGCCCCTTCCCAGCATGAGGCCCCAGGCAATAGCCTGCCTTGCCTGTCCTATCACAGTGCTTCTGAGTATGATGCAGCTCGCACTGCATCACCTGTAAACCATAGGTCCCCCACATTGCCCCCACGGGGCCCCCACAGGACCACAGAGCCACCTCACATATGAATGTGGGTATGAATATGGGTTAATTTACCTGCTTCTGCCGTTGGTCAAACATCAGGATCCTTCAGAGTCTTTGGAACAGCAGTATTGTCCATCACAGACAGAGACGACATCAAGGTCCTTACTCCAATCACCTCTGCTACTGAGCTAAGCACATGAAAACTGTAAATTCAGGGACAGCCAGCCATTCTTCCCAGAGTTTTACTAGATCAGAAAACTCAATGAACTTGCTGGTTGTCCAGCTCTTTGTAACTAAAAGGATGAGCCTAGTGGCTTAAGGTGCTTATTTGGGGATCTCAGCTTGATCTCTTGACTGTTGGGCTTCCCAGAATAACAGTCCTCACATCAAACAGAAATCAGGATGACAAAAATGGGACCCATTCTATACACACATAAAACATCAGCAACGTATAAGAGTCTTGGAGATGATCCATAATCATGTGTTATTTAAAACATACGGAGATAAGCGCAGGCCAGGATGTACGAACATACACACGCAGGTTTCACTGCACCAGTGTCATGCCCTCTGTTTTTATGCAAGGGCACACATACACAAGACGTGTAATTACGTTAGCCTTGCAACTTAATGAAGATTAAGTAGGCAGTTTATGTAAGATAGGTATGTGTTTTTACTTCACACTTTGTGTTTGCCCACCTCAGGGGGATTGGGTGCTATAAAAATTTTAATAAACTGGTGGTATGAATATCGTATGAACTCGAATAAAAACACACTTGCTGGATGACAGGGAGTGATTTACTGAGTTCAGTGCTGGATCTGCTGTGTGTTTTAGAGGGAAAAAAAATTCTGTTGCAACCTAATTGTCAGATGAAACTTGATTTTAAACATAAAAATTGAGGCTGTTTGAGGGGACACGTGAGCACTCAGTTTCAATCGTCACACTAACGCAGATGTACTTCGCTACTTTGCTCCCAGGTGAAGGAACTGGAAACATCGTTGCAGGACAGCGCCCTCCACAGGCAGCTGGAGGAAGTGCAGAAGCAGATGGAGCTTCTGGAGGAGGAGAAGAGGGAGGTGGAAGCCCGGCTACAGGAGGTGGAGAAGGAGAACAGCAGTCTGGAGAGCCGAGGTGAGGGGGTGAGCTGTTTGGTGCAATACCTGTGACAAACTTGTAATTTTGACATCACCTTAACCTGCTTTACTGGACAGCATGGTGTGCAGCCTGCTGCCTTACACTTGCTGATTTATAAGTTTGAATGTGGCTTTTGGCATTCTGTGGGTGACGTTAATGCACTCTCCTACTGCATGTGAGTGTTCAGGTTCAGGAGTAAGAAACCACCCTTACTGCACAGGTGTGTGTGTGCGTGCGCTGTGATGAGCTGGTGACCTGTCGACTCTGTGCTGTGCCATGTGCACTACGCCTCCTGGGATTGGCTCACAGCTTCCATGCCTCGTACACACTTGTTACTGGTATAATACTTGTCATCTATTTCATATGTGTTTACACCCGACTTACGTTTGTCAGACTCTGTACAGGACAAGTCATACTGGGTTGGAACCAGCACAGCCGTAGTCCTCTCAGAGTTAGCTGACAACAGGAAAACCAGAGGGTCCTGCTTGGGGGCCTAATCAGACTCCTGTGTTTACAGTCAGAGTTTCCACCACACTGGACTTGGGCCCTTACACACATGCATGCTGTTTGTTTGTGACTATCACGTGAGAAGTACCTGAAGCTCGTCCACACCTCTCTTCTTGTTCACAGTTCGAGAGTTGGTGGAGACTCAGAAGAGTAACCCAGCTCCAGGGATGGCCCCTCCCCCTGCTCCCCCACCCCAGCCTCCTCCACCTCCACCACCACCTCCTCCACCTCCCCCACCCCCTCCTCCGTCACGCTGCAACCCCCTCAGGTAAATGGCAGCCACTTGGAACCCAGAAAGGTGTAGAATATCACGAGCAGATCTAGACGTCCTTTGTATTCACAAGAAAAACCCATTTGCATGCACACGCACACACACAAACGCACACAGACACACATATATATGGCACATATGTACATGAATATACAGTACGCACATGCATATGTGTATAGTTTATGGTTTGGGAAAGTATTGAATCTGGTGTGAGTAGATTAAAGATACGGTTTCCCACAGGAAACATCACCCTGTTCGAGCACAATTCTAAATCAGTGATAATAATTAGATGTCTCTGTGTAGCAAGTCAGTATCACACGTGTGTGTTCTTGTTTCTGCTTTTTCCTGATGACAGCTCCCTCATTGCCATCATGAGGAAGTCCTCAAAGGGCACTAAGGGACCGCTGAAGACAGAGCAGGCACCACGTGAGTACCCATTTCCTGCCCCCCCGTGTACCGCCCATCCTGTGCTCCTCCAGGCCACTACAAACTCATAAGGAACGTGCTCACCTCCTCTCACGTCATCCTCTCTCCTCCTCGAACATAAAGCAAATGCAGGCATGGATGATGTGAAGGTGAAGGCCGTCAATGAGATGATGGAGAGGATCAAGCATGGGGTTGTTCTGCGGCCCGTCAAAGGGCAGGACACCAAGGTGAGTTGCATCCAGGGGACCGTCTCCTCCTGTGGACATATAGAAAACTAACTGCTTATTATGTGCCACTATGGTCATCAACTCAGTATGTCAAGGAGGAAGTGAGGACATCAGTCTTTCTTGTTCTTTACTTTACTAAATGCACAAGGCAGAGTGTGGACAGTCACACTGGAACATGAAGATAGTGACTGGAGATTACAATCTCACGGTTACTTCTGTTCTCTTTCTTGCACTCCTTCCTACTTTTGTGCTGACGGATGCTGTTTTTGCAGAGATTTGGCATCAAGGTGAGTGTTTTGTCTGTGCTTGAGGAATGCTGGATTTTCCGTCCAAACTGCAGAACAAACAACAAACGTGTTCTATAGAACAGAATTAGCCGCGCATGCAGTCCTTCTCCATGTGATGCCATTATTACAAGCTTGAAGAATTTTTCAGGAAAGAGATGTTCGTTTTCTTTGGCGACTGGAATCACTTGTTTGTTATTAGGTTGACTTCAGCTTTTCAGAAATAACCTAGAAGACAAGGCAGAACATACAAGTACGTTTACTCCTGAAGTTAAGGATTATTCAGTTGTATTTATGTTCAGTTCAGGTAAATTCTTATTTTTATGTAACAGTCCTTCAAATATATGTATGGCAATAAAAACATTAGAAACTGAATGTGAAAATAAATTATGATCAGTCCTACAGAAAATATAATTACAGTTAATTTTATGTGGTATTACATGCAAGATTTCTTGTGGATTTAGAAGGAAAAACACAGCCCTAGGGGTGTAACTTGCTGCCCTGGACCCTTGGTTTAGCAGAGATTGAGGGTGTTTAGGATATCAGCTGGACCTCTATTTTAATCATTTTGCTTAATACCCTAGCTTGTCCCAGAGGGATGTCCATGGTGGTCTGGGTCATGTGACTTGAATCAGAATTCTGAGAATGGTCAGGCTCTGAGCATGACCTTCTTTTTTAAAGCCCCACTGATGCCATTCATCAAATTGGATTCAATATCTGTCTGAATTGCAGGGGCAGCTCAGAGTCACAAAGAAAACTACACACATCCAGAGAGATAAATCAGATCGCCATTGCCTTTGGCAGCAAGAGGGCTCCTTGTAGGTGAAATGCAGTGCTCCTGTATCTATGTCTAATGAAACACTGCCCCCCCCCCCAGCCCCCTGTCGCAGCTGAGGAGAAGCCGCAGGAAAGCGCCATGGAGGAGCTGAAGGGCATTCTGGTACTCTGACGATGTCATCGTTCTGCTAGCCTTGACTGTTAACGTTCTTCGGTCTGACAACACAAAAGGCATTCAGATGATGTCATATCCTGACTGTATATATACATGTCACATTTATCCAGAGGTCCTAGTATTGTAAACTCAACAGGCATTTTGTCAGGAAAAATGTCTCACTCTTTGTTCAAATCCAGTAACAGGCTCAGCATTTTTAAGTATATTTCCACATGTGCCCTGACTTTGTTCTGAGCACTGTGTTAAACTGTAAAATGATGTATATTTATGAGATGCAGTCCCCCTCCTCCCTCCGCGCCTTCCCACTGGCAGTTACGAGTGATTGACAGCGCTCTGTTTGACCCTGCAGGACACCGTGAAGAGAAGCCCAAGTCGAAGTTTCCCAGACGCCGCGCCCGGCAAGAGGGACAGCGAGCTGGAGGTCATTCTAAGGAGGAGACGCAAGCAGGCGTGTGACCCCACTCCTGGAGGTGAGCTCTGACTCTGCTAGCCCCACCCCAAACCCCGCCCATACAGACCAGTCACCCAATCCCTGATGCACACAATGTTCAGTAGTCAGATCCCCAGAACAGCAAACCTCAAAGCTAGGCCCATGTTCTACACCCATGTCATTCTAACCACATGGTTCACTTTGCAATTTACTATTTTCCAAACAGCAAAAACATTAATTATTTTTAAATACTCTACTTAATTCTCTCATTTAAGTTATAATCTTTTGGTCAGAACTGTATCCCACCGGTTTGGTCTCCAACTCACTCAACAACCATGTTTTGTCTTGTAGATGAAAATGAGAGTGAGATCAGCAAGATGCCCTCCTCCGAAAGCCTGAGTGCACGTCACAGCTCTGACTCAGGCAAGGAAGCATGGGGGCCACGGAGAAGGGAGAGCGCTCGGAGCTCCCTGTCTGACAAGGGTGCCCCTGAGATGCTACCAAACGGCTGCTGTGACAGGTAAAGTGCACCTGTAGGCATTTAGCACCTGTCAAGTGACAATCGTTCATGTGTGCCAGCACAGCCTACGGCACGTGTGTTCGACATTCGTATCGGAAAAGATCTTTCATGTTGGCGCCACTTGTTTCCTTTACAGCAGTGAAGAGGAAAAGACAAAATTGGAGAACAGTGCAACAGCTGAGTCCAATGGAGTGGACCGTGCTGTCCTGAGTCAGGAGAAGCGGGCCACCCTGACGTCCAGCTCACCAGAGGGCACAAACCCGCTGAGCTGTGACAACGACGCCGAGTGTTAACATCAGTCCCACCAGAGGGCAGTGTTGAGCAGAGCAGGGCAGGGCAAGGACAGTTGCACTATTTGCACAGAATTTCTGTTTATAACTTGAGATGTGATCTGAAAAGCTTTACTTTTCCTTCCCATTGTGACTAGATAGAACGCTGGTGTGGGTTTTACTGTATAAGGCAGAGCTGGGGAATTGCAGTCCTGGGGGACCGCCGTGGGTGCAGGTTTTTATTTCAGCCGAATCTTTCAATTTAGATTGACCATTATCTTAATTATCATTTACATTGTTGCTTCTCCACATTCTCACTGATCAATTGCATCGGTCTGTGCTTAATTATCTTCAAACCAGTATTCAAAATGAAATTATTAATAAATTTCTCAAGAGAACTGACTTAAGTGATTATTAAGAAGATATTAATGAAACGGTATCAACGAAAAGTGGCCTGGTGGCTCAATGGGTAGAGCATCAGCCTGGGATGCAGAAGTGTCACGGTTCAAATCCCAGCTCAGCTACCTGGTGTATCCCTGAGCAAGACACCCAGTACCAGTTTACTGTAACCTGTATGTGAAATGTAAGTTGCTTTGGAGGAAAGTATCTAATAAATGTAAATATGTCAAAAGGATAAAAAATTATACCACAACTGATAAAATATGTTAGGAAGCAACGTTTGTCATTGCATTTTAAATTATAAACAAATAAAGCTTGTTGAGAATTTCTAGACTGACACGATAAGGATAATGATTAATTGAGATTAATGTTACATTAAAAGCTGAAACTGGTTAAAAGCAAAACCTGCACCCATGTGCCCCCTCCCCAGGACCATGATTTCCCAGCCCTGGTTTAAGGAATGCACTAATATCTTGATTAGTATGCAACACAAACACAGGTTTCATGCCCTTACTCTCTGTTGTTGGGAACATCTGAACACGTGTTCTCTCACATTTTAGAGTACACCCACTCATGTTATTTATTTTAGAATTTTTTTAATCTGGCTTTTGATATCATTATTACTGTTATTTCATAAAGTACGGCTTGAGTTCTAATTTTATAACTGCAAAGAACTATGCCTTTGTGAATATCTTAAATGCATTTAAAGGGATGAACGTTTTCTCTTAGATCCTACCAAACTGCTCCCTGCACCTAATAGCAAGAGGAACATTTATAAGTCCTAAATCAATCAACAGGGTTCAGCATTGCACAAAATGGCACTATGTGGCATGTATGTTGGTAGCGGTCTTGTTTTGTGCACTGAGTGTGTGTAGGGTGCTTCACCATTTCATTAGCTGTTAACAGATCTAGCTGACCAAAATGGACAGTGTTATGAACACCAAGAAACAAGTGCTAATGTATTCAGCCTACCTCCAAATAGACACGCTCACCTTCTGACTATCCTCAATTGTATGAGATCTGCCAATGGCAAGAAGGTACCAACTGAAAGGGAAAAATGAAACAGCTAAACAAAAAAGTCTTCCACTTCTTCCCTCTGAGGGGAATGCACTGCAAGTGGTCACATGACAATTCAGGTGTAAAGGATCTGCTGTGATACTCTAAATTCCTCTCTGGAAGTCAGGTGCTATACTCTCATAACTGTGGTGAAATCACTGAAGGATATGCAGGAACACACAGCAGTGTGGGAGCCAATGTGATTCCCTGTGCTGTGCTGTAGAGGTGAAAGGGCAGAACTGTGCCACCAACAGGCTGGAGGTTGCAGTACCGCTGGTCACTTGTCACCTGTCTATGCCTTGGAGTTTGAGGACTGAAAAGTTTAAAGATCTGTTATTCCATCTGCAATAAATAATATTTTGGTATAATACAGAAACAACCGTTCCTGTTTACCCCTGTAATGAACAGATATTTAGAGTAATTACATAGGTATACCCGTGCTCACTGACAATAAGCAGAAAGATTTGGATACAAGAATGAAATCTGACTTTGTGCTTTGTCTGAAAGACCCAGTGAAATGGCTTCCTTTCACTTCTCACTGCAAAACAGTACCATTTTGTATATTAGGACACTTACTTTCGCGAAGGTTGACCGAGTTATACGCCAGAATATCTTTACCCAGGCTACTTACCGGTCTTTATTAACTCTTGTAATGATTTGTTTGTGTGAGTGTGCTTCTTCCTGGATTAAAGAGTGTTTACAATTTTAAAAAGACTCCTAAATTTATCAACCTTTTCAAACCGTACTATTGAGGGTTTTTTTAAGTTTGACTAAATAAAAATCTGGTAATTCCAACAGTCTTTGTCTCCGTTTACTTAAATACTTAATTACATCTTTACTTTTACTTTCTGTAGCTTCATTTTGTAGCAAATGCACTACCATCTAACTCCGGTATTTCTGTCAGTAGGTAAACTGTAATCACATTATTCAATGTGTGTTATTTCTAGGAGTACAACAGGAATATTTTTATCAAATTAACGTTAAACAATATCATTGCTTTTATCCCACCGTTAAAGCGGTTTCATAAAAAAAAAAAAAAAACTGATTCTGATTCAGCAACTACACCAGTTCCTTGGCTTTATATACCGGCACTTACAATTTGTTAATAAAGTTTTATTCAAATCGGGATGGACCAATCTATTTTTACTAATAATCTGTTTTTTTTTTTTTGCTTATTATTTTTATTAATGGGTTAGACCCACACAGATTCATATTTCATTATACAAAACCAGGAAAAAATATAAACATGCTTATAAGTGCAATAGTAATGCAAATTAGCGCCCCCCCCCCCCCTTTCATATTATCTAAGCTTCCAAGATGGCGTCGCAGTACTACCAAGAGATGCAGGAGAGCTTCAAAAACAACAACAAGAGTCGTGAATTCCCGGCTCACAGCGCTAAGGTACATTCGGTGGCATGGAGCTGCGACGGCAGGAGGCTGGCATCGGGCTCCTTTGACAAAACAGCCAGCGTGTTTGTCCTGGAGAAGGACCGCTTGGTAAGTTTGGTCTCAGGGCGGCGCGACATGGTTCGCCAGGCCTCACATGTGGGCGGCGGAGCAGGTAACCGCTTGCATATTGCGTTATTTGTTAGGCTAGTGTTGCTCTCCTAAGAGGATGAGAAACCACAGTAACGGAACAAAACGCGGGTTAATGTTGTGCTTAATTGTTTAATTATGAAAGAATATTTTATACCCGGAGTAAGATGCTGTCGAGAAGTTGACAAGAGGTTCGCAGAGATGCGGCACGTAAACACGGCGGGCAGGTTACAGGGCTGTACGTCTTCCTCAACAGAAGGGCGGGTTACAGGGCTGTACGTCTTCCTCAACAGAAGGGCGGGTTACAGGGCTGTACGTCCTCCT
>JABJVR010034923.1:0-33579 GCA_025773905.1 Chitala chitala
CAACTTTGTGGCAACAGTTTGGGGACGGCCCCTTCCTGTTCCAACACGACTGTGCACCAGTGCACAAAGCAAGGTCCGTAAAGACATGGATGAGCGAGTTTTGGGTGGAGTCCTGACCTCAACCTGATAGAACACCTTTGGGATGAATTAGAGAAACTGTGAGCCAGGCCTTCTCATCCAACATCAGTGCCTGACCTCACAAATGCACTTCTGGAAGAATGGTCAAACATTCTCATAGACACACACCTAAACCTTGTGGACAGCCTTCCCAGAAGAGTTGAAGCTGTTATAGCTGCAACAGGTGGACCAACTCAATATTGAACCCTACAGACTAAGACTGGGATGTCATTAAAGTTCATGTGCATGTAAAGGCAGGAGTCCCAATACTTTTGGCAATATAGTGTAAAGTGGAGGAAGCGCTAAATTAAACCGAACATTTTCATGTAGGTTTTGAACGGTCTTAAATGCAGTACTCGAGATGAGGGGGGATGGCATCCCCCCTGAAATAATCTCCTACCATGTGCACTGTCATTAACACAAAATATGATCCAAACGATAAAATCCACCATCCCCCTTAATTTTTTTTTACAATTCGACTACTGCTTAAATGCACAAAAAAAAAAAAAATTCTGCAACTGAAAGTAAAAATCATATTAGAAAACAGTGCATGAACTTTACATTCATGATATACAAAACGTTTATAAGATCGTATATGGAGAACAATAGTTCGATGTCCACGTAATTGTCTTGTTAGATTTTGGGCAAAAGCGAGACACGGCTTCATTCAAAGAGCTACAATCAGCTGCTACAAAAGTTTTGCATAACTGTTTCAATAACTGCACAATTACTTAGAGGCAATACAATTATGACGTAACACATGAAGCCAACCAATCAATTTCCACAGCACACCTTCCACAAAATATGTGGGTAGTAAATCCGAAAATTTTCCATATGGAGCTAAAACAGTATCAAAACGTGTCACAAAAATAAACGTAAAATCTACATGTATTAGAGTCACAAATATGTATAAAACAATACAAAAGTAAATGTAACACACTATACAGAAGTACACATAAATTCACAAATGCACACAACGTATTCCACAAATAAACACAAAATTTGTGTTGCATTTATTTGTGGGTTGTCTTTTACGCATTTTTGAGTCGATGCATATTTGTGGCTTTTACGTTTATATTTGTGAACTTTTTGATACTGATTTAGCTCCATGCGG
Source organism: Chitala chitala (assembly GCA_025773905.1). NCBI lineage: Eukaryota > Metazoa > Chordata > Actinopteri > Osteoglossiformes > Notopteridae > Chitala > Chitala chitala. The sequence goes on from JABJVR010034923.1 coordinate 1,232, forward strand.
CGTTTTTACAATATAGATGGTCTTGGGCTACGTTTGGAATAAGATGTCGTGTTTACTGCCTGCTTATACGAACTCAGCAGCAGTTTTTTTTTTTTCGTCAGAGCTACGTTATTTATTTACATGTTTGTTTGTTTAGTATAAGTTGGCGCTTTTTGCATTCAAAGCGTTCAATAAACTGGCTTCTGAATATTTGACAGACTTACTCCACCCATACGTCCCCAGTAGGTCATTACGCTCGTCGGACCTCTTGCTACTTCGGGCTTCCCCCTCCAACTCTAAGCGATGGCGTGATCGCGCTTTTCTGTTGCTGCCCCAAAAATATGGAACTCCTCCCGCTCTCTGTCCGTTCTTCTCCAAATTTGCCCTCTTTTAAAACTAATTTAAAGACTCATTTATTCTCGGTAGCATATGACGCTGGCATTAGGGGGTTTTGAGTGCTCCTCGTTCAATTGCACTGGTTTATTTTATTTATTTATACTAATCGTTTTATTTATTTTATTTTTTATTTTCTTCTTTTACTAATTCTTATGGTATCTTACTCATTTTATTCTATTTTATTTTTGTATCTTAAATCTTATGTCTTATTGTCTATTTTTAGAGTTTTAACGTGAGTCTCCTCTATGCTTTAAACATTTTGAAAATATAAAATATAGTGACCAGGCCGTCGTTAGACATCTTGTGCCTCATGAAAGGTATGTTAGATGTTATATTGTGTTAAGACGTTATGCTACTTTATAATTTTAAGGTCCCCTGTCCGTCCCGGGTCCTTGGAATAGTGTTAAATTTCCACTCTTCTACGGCGCCATAAAAGCATAAAGGAAACATTTATCGTGACTCCAATACTTACTTTATCTTCTTTCGTTCTTACTTGCATACCTTACCATAGTAACCAATGGTGAAGTTGCCCAACACAGTTCCATACTTCTTTATATTGAAAACGGGCCACGTGACAGTATTTGCGTGAATCTTGGTTTCCGCCACATGATGACGCTCTCACTTTAATAGTGAGTTAAACCAGGCTTTCTCCGACAATTCTTAATTGTGTTGGTGTTTTTGGTTAACCAAGCCTGTGTTTATACAGAGCATAAACCAACATGTCAGACAATTTAAACTTTTTCAAATGCCTGGAAAATTAATTTACATGAATTGTATTTCTTTCAATATTCACATTGTTGTTATGGGTTCGTATCCTGCTGAATACAATGTGACGTCACAGGCGTGTAGCGGTTGGAACAGATTGGACAAAAAGGCAGAGGCGCGATCGTTTAACGTTAACGAAGTTATGTTCTGGGACAAACCGATCAACCTTTGAGACGGTATATTTAATACAATATAAAAATATAAAAAAATATGAATCATTAAAATAAAAATGGGCAAAATTAAAATGCGTTTTAATGAGTAGCGAGGAAATTAGTAAATTTGAAAGGTTGCACGTCGACAAAAGTTTATTTAATGCATCAGATTGGCTGTAAATAGTTAAAGTGAGATCATTCGGGATTATAGACAGATATACGGGTTATAATGTGGAAACATATTGGTGTTTCCGGATACCGTCATAGTAAGGTGGAAATATTGTAACAGGAAGGACCATCCATTTGTGTCTGTTATACATCTGATTATGCGTGTGCACATTTGGCGTTGAACGTCGTTTTGACCTTTGTAGTGTAATTGTTGCGACTGCTCCCCAGGGATGGGGCGGGGTGGGGGGAGGATACTGTACCATGTACGTGGTAGGGGTGTGCCCTGGTCACTTGTCACTTGGCAGTCTTACAGCAACCATTACTTCATAAAAACTGGGGTCTTTGTGCTCTATAATCTGAAAATAAGGGTCATTGCAAAATAACAGCCTACAGTACAGTATTGCTTTTCTTTTAAAAAATATACTTTTATAATTATGCTTACCATAACTGTTTATTAATCTATTGTACTATGGCCTCTGTGAAAATAGAGGTCTTTCAGTGCTTGGAATGCTGTAAAAATAAGGGTCTTTAACGTGCAGCACATAGCTATACTACATATCAATGAAAGTAACCCCCCTCCTCAACCATCCCCATCCCCCCGGGGACTGTCTACAAATTCCCTAACTACTGCTGTAGCAGCTAATCTTGTAGATCCTTAAAAGACACTCCTTCTCTGCTGCTCAGCAAACACATTGTGGTGTCCAGGATTATCACAAAAAAATTAGTTGGAAACCAACTTTGTGCTTACCAACACACTCCATAGTCTCAAATTAAAACATGTAATTTATCAATATTACTGTCAACATCGTTATCAAGGTGTACTTGAATGTTATATCACAAGCACAAAATGGGTTTGCATTTCAGTATAAACTTAGTGTAGAAAAAAAAACTGGTGAGTTTGCAAGAAGTTTTTTTATTTTTAATGCCCTACTCCAGTCCCATATACATGGGCTCATTGAACGCCCTCTATAACTTTGCCTCGTCTGTTTTAAATAATTGTATTAAGACCGTTACATTTAGAGATTGAACTTGAGCAACTGGTCGTGAAAGAAACAAATCCGTATCTTAAACCAGAGTAGATTTATATCTCTGTCATCTGAGCATGACGAAGAATACGTTTGATGCTGTCATTTTATTCTATTTTAAACAATGAGTGCAATCAACACCATATCTCTTACACAAACTCTAAACCTTTAGCATCTTTTTTACAGTCCTGGAAGCAGACCACGACAAAAACTCAACTGGTGGTGGAACATGCAAATACATTGAAGCAATCCTTGCATTCATATTGGTGATGCTCACAGGCTCCAGCCGGGCGTCCTTCAACAATAACTCCAGGACGCTCATACTCATGTAGTACGTTTTTAACGTTGTCCTCTCTTTTCTCCTATCCATTTGGACTAGGTTGTGCCCCTAGTGCAGCTAACTACAAAGGTAAAGAAAAACTAGACTAAGCAGAAAAATATTTCTTTTTCAGAAATCTTTGGCTCTTTTGAGCAGACAATAAGAGTAGGAAGAAGACAAGAGCATGATAATGAAATTAGAACCTTGTGCAAGCGCATTAAGAGCTAACATGGAAAAATCTGAGAGCATTGTTTTAATGGGGAAGGGGTGGGGGCGTGTGCACATTTACTTTAATTATGGGCTTCTTACTTTCCGTGCTGTGTATCACATGTACCATCACATAAAAGATTCTGTGCGGGTGGGAATGCCTAGCACCCCAAGTGAAGTCAGAGCCAAGCTCTGCAGTTTCAATTCTGTACTGGTGGAACAGTATGTGTTGAGCCTCCTGTGGAGTTGTTAGGGTACCGCTGTGCTAGAATGGGCTGGTGTTACAAAACCGGCTCCGCGCCAACCGAGATGTCTTTTCAGAGTTCCCCACAAGAAGTCAGAGGCTAACTCAGTTCTTTAAGGTGACGGTAAAACAGCTGGAGCCATTAAAGGGATTCATGTAAAGATAAACAATAGAATTTGAATCATTTATTGATTTTGATATGATGATCTGAGACTCATACATACAGTAGCCTTAAACATCAGATGACATGTCACTATGGTGAATTTTCACTATCTGCTTAGCCAAAAAGGCAGCACAATGGCGTGGTGGTTAGCACCGTTGCTTTGCACCCGTGGGCCTGTGGCTCGATTCCTGCCTTGGGTCTGTCTGTCTGTGTGTGTGTGTGTGTGTGTGTGTGTGTGTGTGTGTGTGTGTGTGTGTGGAGCTTGTATGCTCTCTCTGTGCTTGGTCGGTTTCCTCCCACAGTCCAAAGACATATAGGTAACGTTGACTGGTTTCTGCAAATTGCTCATAGTGAGTGCATGTGCTTTGTGGTGGGTTGGTGTCCCATGCCCTGTGCTTCCTGGGATGTGCTCCAGGCTTTCCATGACCCTGAATTGTATAAGGCAGTATAGCAAATGGATGGATGGATGCTCAGCCAGAGTGACCTAAACATATTTATGCATTGTTAGTGTTACACTAGCAGTTAATGTCACTTCAAGGTGCTGAAAATATTTTTTACCAGTTTGTTTCCTCACTCATATTATCGCCCTGAAAAATCCCTTAGATTTGAACTGTTCCTATTCATCAAGGTAACAGAGAGTGTCCCATAAGAATATTAACATGAAATATGCAATCACTGAAAATTTCAGATTGAGTAAATACAGATCTATGACCTAGATTCTTTTCTGGAGAGAGAATAGAACACTTCTTTCCAGGACACTTTAAAATTAAGTAGACTGGCACAGAAATCAGAAGTGTGTGGCATCTGAAAACAGGTGTTAACGCTTCTCAAATAATGATTTCCTATAACAATTTAAAAGCCCAACAGTATATTTGCAATACGAGTAGACTTGACACATTTTTTTTTATATCACATGCCATTTCCCTGGTAATATAGACACTAAAACTGTATTGCCCACACCTTGTCAAGTCAACACCACATTCACATGGAATGAGATCACATCTTTTTTCACTCAACCTTTGCTACATAATCAGCATTTATTGTATTGTTTAAAGTATTGTCCTTTGATAGCAGTTCAGAGCATTTGGTTTCTCTGTAATATTTTAATGTTTCTTTGCTTTATTGGATTTGCGCCTGGTTTTTGACTTCCAGTTTTTGGATTGTGTCTCTCATGCTTACAGTTCTGTTTTTATTTTTAATATTTTTCCCATGCTTGACTACAGCTGTGAGTTTTAGACTTCTGGCTATGTTTGTCAGTTTGGTTGTTCAGCCCCATTGCCTTTTTACCTGACTACGATATCTGGATTCTGCGGTCTGACCAACTGTATGATTACAGATTAAATCTAGTGCTCTGGATTTGAATCCCTCCTGTCTCTCTGTGGTATCTTTACAATTTATGAAGGATTTTAGAGCGTTCACTAATTTGCATAAGGAAAGGCAGAGTGTATAAAAGCACAGCAAAATCACCAGTTATTATGCTGTGAGTCCCATTCACATGCAATGGTATAATCCATTAGCATGTCATTGATGGTTGCACTAAAAAGGCAGTCAAATATATAGGAACATTACTTAAGACATTTCCTAGTACATTGCTTAATTATTAGTCATGAACATGTTGGAAAATAACCAATGTTTCTGTCTTAAAATGCATCCAAACAACAGTGATTAATTTTGCCATGACGTGTTCTGAATGTTGAAAATTTATATGCTGAAAAAGTACTGCTAGCAGACTTTAGCAAGGTGGAATTAACCAAAAGTTGTTGAAGTCAGTGATTTGGTTTGTTTTAATAAGGATAAGCACTGCATTTAGCACTTGTCAGTTTTCCAAATATCCTGGGCAGGGTCACAAGGGGTCTGGAGCCTGCAATGTGTATACACACACGCACACACACATGCACACACACGCACACACACTAAAAGCAATTTACAGTTCCCAGTGAAACTGACTTGTATTTCTTTGGGTTGTGGATGAAAACCTAAGCAGCAGATATATCCACAGGTATTCAGTGGAAGAACGTGGAAGCTCCACACATACAGGACAACTTCAAACCCATGACTACAGAAATGGAAGCCACAGTGGTACCAATTGAGCCACTGTCACACTCCTTTTAGCAATGATAACAGTATTAAAACACACTGAACATGGAGTTTAGAAGGAATTTTTCCTTCTGAGGTAAGGGGACAACCATACTGAGGGGAATTTTATGACCACACATATAAGACAACCCAAAAAAAACATGCCTTGTGAAATGGACCACTTGCATATTTAATGTGTTAAATTTTTGCTTCACTTCTGTTAGTCTGGGTCATAACTATGTAGGTGGATTTTTACAGAAGTAGTAAAGACTTTGCTCCATTCCACAGGGGCTTTCAGTTCATGGGCCCAGGAGTCCAAAATCCTATACTGGAACTATTAATGTACGGCATCAGGGATACTGGAATCAGGTTATGGGCAGAGCGTTTGCGATGTATGCCATATCTGTCTCAAACTGGTGGGTGCCATTCATGGGCACTGTTCTGAAGCAATGCAGGAATATGAAAAGATTTTTTTCTTTCGATTACAGTGGCTGTAAAAGATGAGCAGCTTATTCATTTTCAGGATGTCAGAGTACAATCTTAAATTAACACGACAATCTGTATGTATTCTAGTCAAGGGAGAAGGTGATGACAAAGAGACATCAATAGTAGAACTTGTCCCACGCAATCTTACAGGCTTGCTGCCTTTGTTACACTAATCCTTTTATTCACACTGACTTACAGCATCTGTGCTTCTGCAAGCAAACACAAGCTTGTACTGTGACACAATATTTGCAGAATCCGTAACTGTACTCTGATACAACATTGGCAGCTGTTCCAGTCCATTAGGGTCATAGAGAGATCTGCACTGCTATGACACACCATCTTTTATACTGTCTTGGCATATAGTGTTCCCTTTGTGTAGTTACAGGTGAAGGACATTTGCTTGTGGACTGTGTCTGTCTTCTGAATATGGTTGCCTAGATACAGAAACTAGCCGATAAAATTCTGAATCCTTTAACTGGAATTCTGGGCTTTCAAAAGTTGCGCTTACGCTGGCTTCCCACATGCGCTCACGCAACCTTGCATGTAAGACATGTCATCATGTGCTCGTTTTCTAAAAGCATCCATCTCAGTACAGTCACCACTTACTTGTAGTTGGCTGCGAGCAGAAGAGGAGGGGAATTAAAAGAGGTGCGAGATGTGAAGGGAGATGAGATGAGGAAGAAGATGGTGAAGGAAATGTGAAAGGAGGCGGACTATCAGGAAACTGGCCAAAAAACATCATGTCACAGATAAAAGCAGTCACATGGTAATTTAAATTTTTTTAAACGTCTCCCCTTTTCGCCCTGACTGAACAGAGATCGTTATTGTCTTCGTCAGTACCCTTTCTGCAGCAGCTCCTACTGTCCTCATGTCTTTTTGGACTCCCCAGTGCTGCTTATTCAGGCCCTTCCTCCTTTACTAACTAAAGTAGTACAGCAAGTGCCCTCTGGGTAAGGATTTATCACCAAATGGAATGCTGGTTTGGTCACAACAGAGGTGGTTACTGCGGCAAGAAATTTCTAAGGACTGGAACCATTATGGTTAGATTCTGCATAAAGGGTTATATGGGTGTAAGTTAGTTTCTAAATAAATAAGGTTCATGATTATTCCATGGTTATGTAATGCACATCCGATGGAAAATGAGCTAAGCAAATAAAGTCGTTACACTGACGTCCACAAAGGTGTTTGTGAAGCTCTGTGCAGGCGCCAGGAGCAGCCCTGGATTTCGCCTTTCTCTGTATCCTGCATTGTCATTGGATTGCAGTGCTTCAGTGGGGAAGGCAAACAGCGGGTATTTGTGCTGCATCCCTGAAAGCTGACAAAGCTATATCCCACAATCACCACTACAGAGGCCATGCATCCAAGTGACAAATCCAATCGCCCCTAGTTGGTAACTGAATAAGGGTCAACTGAGGCCATTTCTCCAGCAGCTATCAATCCAAAGTCACCTTGGCTATGGGACAAACAAACAGCTTCCTTGGTACCACATAAATTAGGAGGAATGTGTCCAAACTAGAGGTAGTTATGTCTTCTGTAATAAAGGGGGGCATTTCTGTATCACAGAGAAAGCCCACAAAGGCTGTAGTACAGAAGAGCTGCACTGAGGGAGAGTAGACAGGGTTGGTGGTCACAAGATAACAGCATGCACAGCAAGGTGTTAAAGTAGCGTACGCCAATTTGCAGTCATGAGGAACATTTATAACAAGCTTGACGGGGAGCTGAGTCTGCCTCATGGGGTCCTCTGAGTCTAAATGTGGAGCATGGAAGAAAAAGCATTTTCAAATTTCAAAGACACCGTTTTTGCTTGGCTGTAAAAAGAAAAAGATTCACCCTCATTTTTACATTAGATGTGTTTATGTTTTCTTATTGCAAGCGTACGATTGTCTTGCATTTGAGGAATTCGTTGCTCTTTGATCTGGCACTGGTCTCTTGTTGTCCTGATGGGCAGTATGTAGGAGTGTAAGCCCAATGTGGCCGTTTGTTGCATCTTTCAAATTTTTTTCTTTTAAACCAGTTCTTTTGTTTTTCCATATTTGTGCACACTGCAGCAGAATGAAACGTGCTGGGGTACATAGGTGTTGTGTCTGCAGCTAAGTTTAAGTAATTGTATTTATTTTTTACAAAGAGTTGTACTGCATTCTAACTCCACCCCCACATCCTTGATTACTCATTTTGGCTCTTTAAAGCATGATGTTCCAGATGTGGCATGCAACGTAAGCAGAGGTCACATGGGTCAGTCTGCCATGGTGTTAATGTGTCCTGCCCTGTGTCTCACAGAGGGGATGTGAAATCGATGATTGCCAAAGAAGTGCTTATGGTCCAATAAAACATTCACACGTGTGAAATAATCACTAACCTGAAACATTATAAACGGCTTAGTGTGTCACTTGCAGTTTTGTTTCAGCAGCAACTGAAGCAAGACTGCAAAGCGCATAAAACTGGGTGAACTTTGAAGCAGCGCAGTTTTCCAGACCGCAGCAGAAATGCATTCAGATCTTGAGAACCTGAAAGGCAGTAAGAGGTTTTTTGTGGGTGTGCTGAGATCCATGTTATCTCACCTTTCAGAAGGATGTCTAGGTCCTTTACTGGTCTTATTCAGGAAGAGTCCTCAAACGCATTCTAGACTGCAAAGTAAAATAAACTTGAAAGAACCTTACAGCTCTTCAGTCCAAGCAAAGACATAATGAAATGAAACTGTCCTGAGGCAAGTGTGAGACAGATTCTGTGATTAAATCTTACCGGCAGATTTCACCACCATGACAAGAGACACTTTTAATCAGCAGAAGGAACCATTCTTTTACACAGAAGGTCATGAGGTTGTCAGGAAGCGTCATAGTGGTGCAGGTGCAAAGTCTTTAACTGAAGAAAAGGTGCATAATACATTTAATGCTTGAATGGTATAACATAGACTATAATAATGACTCATTTTGTGTGATTGAATAGATAGTAGGAAAAATCTGCAAACTGAGAAGAAGATTTTGAAAGGGGTGACAGTAAATTGAATTTATGTTTTGTTTGACCTGTGTGACCAAGATGATAACCAGACACAATCACTCTATTTCTGCCCCCCCCAGGTAAAATATGCTTTTGGTGCAGAAACCACTTCAAAGTGGATAGCTCCAAAAAATCAGCCTTAGGGGCTTAGAAGGCCCTCTGAAGATTGTTTACAGTAGTAAATTTACAGTATTTCGCTATTCTTTCACTTTCTCTTCTCCATCACAAAAGAGGCGATTTTTGCTATTTTATTTTTAGTTAACTGAAGAAATCCGTTTGTACCAATGACAATTTCCATAACATCACAAGCAAAAGAAACAATGACTGTTTAAACTTTGTGTAATTGCCTCAGAGAAACACAGCCATTTAAATCCAGACTTGCTTTTCCTGTCATTGGAGTTTATCCCCCCCCATTCCCTTTTGTAACAGTTGCCTTTTTTCCACTTCGCTTCCTGCCAGCTAACAATCGATTCTATTTTAATTCGCCAGAGCGCTAACCAGCAGCCTTCACACTTTCTCCTTTGTTGTGGCAAACATAATTGTGGACGCGGCGTCTCTTCAGAGACGCTGCCTCAAAGACACAAGCCTGACTTTGTGATCGAGGTTGTGAAGCCTTCATCTCCAAGGTGCTCAGCGCAGGCATCCACTGGCAGTTCATTACCACACGGATGATTTCGTTTCAGTTGGTATTTCAGATATTAGCTAACAGTGCGTATATGTGTAAGTTGTTGTAGTTTCCCTGATGCTCACAGCGAAAGTCGTACAACATGGCAACCTTCGTTAGGAGAAGCGGGTGGGAAAAGATAAAAGTTTTTAACGTTTATCTGGTTGTGTGGTGTTCCCACTGTAAAAAAATTATAATGTTAACATATTTTGTTAAATTACTTGTTTTTACTGCCTAACAGTTGTAGCTCAGTAGTTTTACCTGGTTACATTATTCCCTGTCACTTGAAGTCCATTCCTGGCTGTTTAACTTCACGAACAAAATGTTTACCAGTGCCTTGCCTTGCTTTTCAAAGCTGCAGAACAGTAAGTGTTCCAAGTTCATCCAGGTGAATTGATTGCTCAAAGGTTACCCATAACATTTGACCTAATGTACACCTGTAGGTATGTGTTTACAAAGGTATTAGTGCCATTTTTGGAAATGGCATCTGTGTCCAAAGTGAAACCCATATGATAACTTCTGATTCCTGGAAAGATTCCCAGATCACCAGTACAAGAATAAGCATATATAAAACTGATATATAAACCACAATTTCTTAAGCAATTTCACCTTTTTTCTGAAAATTTGCATTTCTAAGAAGACTGGTTTCAAACTGATTCACTGGTAGAGAGGTAAAGTTGGTTTCAAAATTATGTACTGCAAGAGAGCACCTAGTTCTCTGCTGGCTCCAACATGATACCATGAGAGCACAAATGTGAGTCCAAAACAGCTGCTCCGCCGGGACAGAACATTGGGGAGTAGCATGGGTTTTCAGTGACCACTGCACAATGTGTCCTGTTCTGTTCTGGGCTCCTTCCACAATTGTCATTCAAATAACAAACATGTCACAAAGGTCAAGGTTCACCAGGGTGAAATATGCACTATTTAGAGTTACCGTTAATAGTCTGGTTCTATAGGCCAGTGGTCCCCAACCACTAGGCCATGGACTGGTACATCATTTGGTACCTGGCCGCACAGAAATACTGATTAAAAAATATTTTATTGATTATCAGAGTCTAGAAGACTTTTATACTTAGAAAAAATGCCCAACTCGGTCATGTGAAAAGGTTACATCAAAATTAAGCCCACAAGCTAGCAAAAATGAGTAACAAACATACGTCCATTAATTCATCGAATTGATGAGCTGTATTTTTATACACTTTGTTTTTAGCTGTCTCTATGCCGGTTCATGAAAATACTGTTTTACATGAAATCGGTCCGTGGTGCAAAAAAGGTTGGGGACCGCTGCTATAGGCAATGACCACACTCTACAATTAAAAGGCCCACCTGTCTTTCATCCAGACTCATGGCTGAATTATTCTGTAACAGTTACCATTACTAATAATCTGTTAAAATAAGATCTTTTTTATTGTGCTCTCAGGAATTTGCCTTCCTAAAGAAGTAGAGCTGTTATTTAAATTACAGCTAATGTTCACAGTGTCAGAGGGGGAAAGATAAGGGTATCTATTTACATACAAAACAATTACAATGGCATTTTAACAAAGCATCTGCTCTGTATAGAGAGTAACAAAACAATTTTTCCTTTATGTTCTTATCGTCTGGTAGAAAAACAAAAAAATAATGACTTGCAACTATTTTCCATGTGATACTATTTCATTGTATTTAATGATTGTTTTTCAATTAGGAAATCAAGACATTGTTAACTTTTCTTAACAACACATCGTTGCTGCACAAACTCTAACCAGCCTACTAAAAATTCCACTGCTGAGCAGCATATTTTGAACACTGTATTCTTTAGCTATTTATTTACAATGCAATAAGTTATGAAGGCTACGCAGATTGAAAGTGTCATCGCAAATGTTTTAAATAATGCACTTAATTCTGGGAAACTACTTGTAATACATTTCTGGAATTGTGTTTGGGGGTATATTTCTGAAATTTAGTTAGAGGATATTTGTGAGATTCTGTTTGGACTTATTTCTGGACTACTGTTTAGGGATATATATTAGAATGTTCCCATTAGAATTCAGGAAGCAAGTGCTGAGTAGATGCCTCCGCATCCCATATGTTTGAGATGTAAAGTGCTTTTCTGGTGTTCGAGTTGCTTTTGATCTATATAAATGACCTCATTCTTTTTTTGTCTGCAGATGACAGAAGTCTTATTTCTCATGAAAACATCCGTTTTTCACATAGATATGGGTTCTATAAATATTCAGAATGGTTTCTGCTGGGTAAATTGTCCTTTAACATAAAGAGAGGAGAAAATCTAGGAAAATATACAGTAAAGAAGTGTCTCGTTTTATAGAAAATAATAAGAGATTGAGTTTTATTATAAACACTTCTTATTGTTCTTATCAATGGCAAATTAGTTGGAAGGACAAAACTAATTAAATTATTACAGAGGTAACGATAAATATTTATTTTGCTTTTCCCTTCTTTTGTTTGCTCTTCCTCTGCCTTTCTGTGGAATAATCAAATAATTAAGCAGTGTACCATTTGCCATAGGGGCTGCCTGTTGCTCCCATTTATCAGGCTATTGCACACATCCATCTTTTTGCACTGCAGGTTTCATACAAATTCAATTCCACAAGCAATTTGCTATATGGCATGAACAGTGACTCATTAGCTGAGCATTAACAGTATCATCTGATCTGCACTTTCCATTCTTTGCATAGCATTTCTCTATAGATATGTCTGATGCAAATCCATTTTCACAATGACCTTGTTTAACAATGACCTTGATTCACAATGATGGGAGGATATGCATGTGCAAACTACACAGAAGTCTCCACCACAGAAATGTTATTCAGCTTTTTGATATATATCTTTGGTTACTATGAGGTTCTTTAATAAATTGATGTTTCATCTAGATGCAGAGACAATGGAAATGGATTGTGACTGACATTTTGAAATAATATTTTGTAAAAACAGTTTTCTGCAGCAATAATAGCCTGGTGTTTTGATGGTCTCAAGGAGTAATTCTAATTCTTCCTGACACTAGTCAAAATGTTAAATGTATACTAAGTCCCCTTTTACTTAAGGTTTGTCATACAAAAATTACACATGCAAGTGCTGTCAAATGAAGAGGACTATGCTTGCCATGTTGACATGGTTTACATGTTACGGCCATGGGCTGCCTGTCTGCACCAACACACATGTGAGAGTTCATTCGGGAGAAATGGCACATTTGATATTCTCACTTTGTCAGTTTGTGAAGTTGCATTAATTTGATGCACTGTTCTGTTCTGCATGCATTGATGAGCAGGCTCATAAGAAGGGCGATATTGCCTATCACGATCACTTATCCTGATAAATTGCTTCATTTTCCTTAAACTGAAAATGCACTGCAGTTGATCCCCATTAGATTCGATGCACTGCTTGATTTGACAGCTGTGTATTCGAATAGATTGTTTTGTACCCTTCGACAAAGCAGGGACACTTTGCACTCACCGAAAAATATTTTCCACATAAAGATCAAATTAGCGTCCCACTTTTCCCCCTGACTATCATTGTGCTACTTTGTACAAGCTGACTGGCAGGGTCTATAACACACACCTTCTCCAAAGGTAAACTACTGACTATATGACAGAGGTGTCAAACTCAATCGCACAGGGGGCCAAAACTCAAAGCACACTTTAGGTCGTGGGCCGAACAGGATAAACATTTATTAAATAGACTGAAAGTAAATGTTTTTTGAACATAAATATGAATTGAAACAGACAGGATACAATATTATTTCAAAATGAATAAACTTAAAATATTTTGCTCTCCATAAAAATATCTCCTGTCAAAATTATACAAATTCAAAATATGAACATGCTGCAAAAAAAATGTGAAAATATAAATAAAAATTGTGCTTTTAAGTAAAAGTTAAAATAACAACGAATCAAAACAAAAAAAGGCTCTTTTTTCAGAGTCAGCTTTTCTCTTGGCCATTGTTGGGGGCTAGTTTTGACTTGAAATTAAGGTTGTATACATCAACAGATGCTTGATTGATCTGACGTAATTGACGCGGAAATGATCGGAGGTAGCCTATCGTTCAGTAAGGCAGCTGTTGCGCTGCATTATGGGATTTGTAGTTTGTGTGTTATAGCGGGCTTCATATCGCCGGGCCATTAGAAAAGATATATACAGTGATCTCGCGGGCTGGATATAATTGTACGCCGGGCCGGTTGTGGCCCACGGGCCTTGAGTTTGACACATATGCTATATGATATACATATACCCTCCATCAGGTGTTGTGCTTCTTTATGAAGAAGATATATCAAGTTTTGCAGTGTAACCTAAGGAGGAGAGATCCAAACATTGTGTATGCTGGTTTTGCTGGACATCACCATGTTATTTCATTGTAGTTGGTTAAACAGAAGCGTAATAAAAGCTGACAAAGTACATTCATTTGGTTGCATGCCTGTTCAGTTGGGTAGCCATTGCACGACATAGTGTACACCTGGCATACCCCTACAGCTTTGTGGGGAAAACGGGCAGCTGTTTTTGACTGTAATCTGCATCATAATCGGGTTCCTGCCATCTGTGTCATAAATTGTGCAAAGTGAAGCACATAACTTCTCTTGCTCTGTGCTAACGGGACCTTTTAACTAATTTGTTTATTTAGTGCCTTCTCAGAGCCTTTACAGATACCATCACATCACTGACCTACCAAACTGTTTTCACAGTTTTCTCAACAGTGACTTTTGCTCTTTATATATACGATCCCCTATATATACCTATTGGCATAATGATTTCTTTGACTATACAAATATTGTTAATAACCACATAACCTCTTTCAAGGTCACATGGTGCAGTGCAAGTTATGTTGCTGTCAACACGCGATTAAACACGATTTCCAAATGTCAAGACATGGTACTATAACACCTTCTTGAGGTGGCAGCAATAAAGAGGATATTTAAATGATATAAGAACAAAAAGACTCAGGCTTGTAATATCAAAGCTGACTACTAAGAGAAAAAACATCGCTGAATGTTACTGTATTATAAATGTATATATTATAAATATGGACAATTTGTAATAGCCTGTCAGTAGTAACATTTAATTAATCACGTAAACAATCGAACAGACACAAGCACCCTGTCATATCCCTGCCTGTCATGTTCTCTCTGTCCCCTAGATGTTGCCCTTCCACCTGTCCTTTCCGACCTGTTCCTTAGTTATTAGTTGCCAGCCTTGTGTCGTTTAACCTGCTGGTGTGCCTTTATGTGCCTCACTGGTCTGTTTGTCCTTTGCTGGTTGTTGTAGACTGTGATCTTGTGAACTAGATGTTGCTGTAAGTGTGATTGTGTAAAGTAGTTGTGCTATTGTAAAATAGTGGTTGCTATCTTGCTGTATAACCTAGTGCTGTTCCCTTGTTCTTTCTAGTTTGGGTTTAGTTCTTTGTGTTCCCTGTAGTCAAACCTTTGTGACCTGTTTAGCCCCTTTGTTTATACCCTGTTCTATCCTGTATTAAAGCCTCCCTTTTCGCACATTCGGCCTCGCCTCTCTGGCCTGCTTGGCACAAACGTTACACACCCAATGCTGGTTTAGATAAATTTGGAGACATAGGATACCAGCTTCACACCAGGATGTCACTAATGAAAACAAACCTAAAACTTACAAAAAATAAAGCTGCATAAAATGAGAATTTGAACTGCACTATCAAATTACATCAGTTTGGATGAAATTGGAAACAAATGGTGTGCCAGTTTCTCATTGGTTACATAACCATGTAAACAAACTAAAGCAACACAAAAGAAAATTCCAGTGGTACAAACAACTGAAACTTGTTTGGTGAAAATTGCAAACACATGTCATTCTGCAAATCTTAAATCACTGTAGTGTGAACCACAACCTCAAAAAGATAAAAGATGAAAAACCTAATGAATTATGAATTTCTGAATGTTTTCATTAAACACATCTGCACATATAATAAATGTTTATATCGTTGGGAAGTCAGTAGACTGCAAATAATTAAAATGTTGCTTTTTTTTCAGCATTCAGTAAATTATAAAAATGGGAACTTTATTGCTGTAACAGTAGACTGCTAAAAGTGACGTTATTTTAGCTAAAATGTTGCATCCTTGTATGTAGATGGGTAAATAGAGAGGCCAGGGTCATTACACACTCAACAGCAACTGTTAGAGAGAGAAGCTTTGCGACAAATCAAACCAAACCAAAAAAATTCTAATGGTACAGCGAGAGAATGAGCTGTTTTGCAAATATATCTGACTTTGATGTTTAGTTTACATGTATGGATTGCTAAGATAAAAACATAAAAATACAAATTGAATCAATATCGTGACTAAATAAAAGTAGGCTAAGGTACACTTAGTGTAAATGTTTTTTGTAACATAGAAAAAACACCACAGAATAGGATGGATTCATATGCATTATTTTTACTGTAGTCACTAGATCAAAAAGCCATGATCCAAAATCAATGAGCATTACTGCCAAACTGAGAATTGGTCAGTACACTGGAAAATCCCTCTGAAACTCTGATGACAAGAGCACACAAGGAGGGAACAGGCTGGCAAGTTGGGGAGGATCAGGATTCAGAGGAACTCAGGAGAATTAGATTTCTTAGTACTGCTCATCAAGAGAATGGCAAATACCTTGCACTGAACAGTGTGGTGGACCTGAGTGAGCATCACAGAACCCAGAATCCCCCCTTGGGTGACACCTAAAGCCCCACTACGCTTGCTTTGCATATTCCCTTATAGAAGGGGAGCAGAGCAATGAGGGTGTGTGGTGGAACTCTGCCACTAACGAAGGGTCGAGCATGTCTTTGGCTGCCACCCAGAACTGCTCCACCAGTCCTATAGCTCTCATACTTTACTAAAAACTGCACATCATCTGTTTATATATCATCATACTGTTTTCACATCATCTTCTAGAATCTAAAAGGACTCAGACTCAGAGCATGCTTCACCATCATTCAGTGGTACAGGTGAAAGAGGTGAAGAGGAGGGTAGGAAATTACCACATCTTGTTATAATAGACTTCAACAAAGAAGACATAAAATGTTGAGTTGATCTTGTAATGAGAAGTGAGATGTAATGTGTACGCAACTGGGTTATTATGATGGGTTATTTCAACTCGAGGAACCTGGTGGACAGCCATGCCCTTTGCACTGAATGGTTGAGGGAAGTGAGTCTGTGACAGGCAATCAACTTTTGTCTTCTAATTTTGTACCACTGTCAGGAGACACTGCCTTGTGGCTGTCCATAATTGCCTGCTATAGCGGAAGTACTCATCCATGGCTGGTATATTGCTAGGTTCTGTGCTCGATGGAACCTTCCTTTCATTTGTGGGTGATACCTAGAGTAGAGGTTAGCCGTAATGCAAAATTTTTTACCGAAAGTATGCCGTGCTTTGGACATGAACTGGGGACCACAATTGGACACTATGTTTGCAGGTAAGATGAAGTACTGAAAAATGTAGTGAAACAAACATTCTGTCAATTCAATAGCAGTGGGTAGTTTGGGAAGAGGAATCAGATGACACACGAGATGTCTTGCAAGATGAACATTTTCATATCAAGTATGATATGTTTTTTATATCATATCATACTTCAAATGAGATTAGGGAGGTGTGCAAAATGTGGGAAACAGTACAAAATTTAGTATAAAAGCACCACCAGAATAAGGCTGTAGCAGTGCGAACAGCGAATCTGCGAAATCCTCCAACAGAGGCAAAAGCAAGTGTCATTGAATACATTTTTGTTAAATATGAATGAAAGAAAAGACATTACAGTCAGTCAAAAGATGACAATGAATTCAAGAAGCGTAAATTAAGTGAAATTGGTAGTGTTAGTAAAAGTCATTCAAGAGAAAGAACTCCCAAGATTCTCCTTCCAAGCAATAACCTTCCTCCTCCTCCTCTCCTCCCTCTCATCTCCCTCACACCAGCCATAGCTCTTTTCAAAGGTAAAGTGCAGGTTAATTTGTTTTATTTTTACTTCATACTGTGTATAAATCATTGTTATTTGTTTCCGATATTAGGGACAATAATTTGTCCATAAAATACCATTAAAAATGATTTTTATATGAATATTTTTGGGTGTGTGGAACGGATCATCCGGCTTTGCATTATTTCCATATGGGAAAATGCGCTTTGATATACGAGCGTTTTGGATTACGATCACTTTTGCAGAACGAATTATGCTCGCAATCCAAGGTTCCACTGTATTACTGGAGGAAGAGCTCAGTCAGTAAATTCAGGGATAGGTAGTATCACAAACAATAGGGCACTGGGGTGGCTGTAGCTCCCCAGTGGGTCTTGGTGGGGACATAGGTTCACCTTTTGGGGACATCTTTAGGTCCATGATTCATGGTCAAAGTTTAAACTGTTGTGGCTATGATGTTCCCTTGTATGGGAGTGAAAACACAATCTGGAGGTAAGATCGCTTCTGGAGAGAAAGAAGAATCTGGAGGCATGTACTGTCAGGATAGGGTATCTGCCTTCTTTTTGCATGATCCAGATACACCACATAAAGGACACCACAAAATCAAAATGACTAAAAAGAAATGGGCTTGCATAGCTTGTCTGGTGTTTAATCACTTTACTGTTTTCAGATATTCTACATTTTACGATCAGTTAAGATCATAAAAGGGTTCCAAACTCCCCCTCACTAATACCTCCACTCTTCCAGTACTACGTCATAGTCAGCAACTCCCTGTTTCCAGTGTCATAGGTATGTTCAGCAGCCTATATGAATAAAAGGCACAGGGATGCAGTTTCTCAGGTGAGCCAGAACGTAGAGATGAGACAGTACCTACCTCTACAACAACATGGTTGTCTGGATCTGGTTGCTTCAGGTTTGGAGTGGTGCTGAATCATTTTTTCAATTCTAGACATGTGGCCAACACTGGAGCATTCATCTCTAAGTGCTTCTGTGGGCTTTTTTGCAAAGGGGTAAGTGGGGCTGCAACAGTATTAAAGTTTCTGATGAACCTTTGTTAAAAGTTCACACCTTTAAGCATTATAAGTCTTTTTACCATTTTTGGCTCTGGCCATTCAGTTACCGTGGATTTTATGTTCTGTTCCATTTGCACCCCTTCTTGTCTGATGACATAGCCTAGTAAAGACACCCTACACATATGAAATTTCATTTTTCACCTTTGACAAATAACTGGTGTTCTCTTGGGGCAGCAGTGCCTGCTTGATGTGACAGACATGCTGGGCTAAGGAAGGTGTGTATATCAAGACATCAAGTATATGAGGACAAACCAACTGATGATGTCTGAGAACATGACATGTCATTCATGAAGTTCATCAAACATACATAGAGGGGTGTTCATGCCCAATGTTCGTTTCTGTCAAACACATAAGGCATGACCAGATATTCATATTGTCCCCTACTGGTGAGGATGACTTACACTCATCTTTTTTCCTAATGCATACAAGTCTCTATGCCAAGTCAAGTTTTGTGAAAATCCATGCAGGACAAAGCTGTTCTAAAACTGATGGAATAAGGGGGAGTGGTTTCCTTTACTTGACTTTCTTTTACTTGTGCTCCCTATAATAAATACATTGGCATACCCCATCTTGTTTTCAAAATAAAAGAATCCAGAAGGAATGAGGGATGTAGGTGGCCAAATGATTTTCTGTTCCAGGGCTTCAAAGATGTATGCATACATTGCCTCCTCCTCAGCTTGGGAGAGGGGGTACACAGCCTTTGGGAAGCAAAGCTCTTTCTAGCAAATCAATAATACAGACAGAGGGTCTGTGTAGAGAAAGGGGAAAAAGGAAGTTGTTTGCTAAACACATCCATACATGCGCAGTACTCAAGGGGAACATTACAGGTGTGTTCAGGGAGAGAGCTTTCAATGGAAGATAGCTGACACACATGGGACGAACACTAAGAGAGACAAGCATGGCTTCAAGCAGTTATCTCTCCCATCCTTCATTGAATGCTGGGGTTATATTGTTGCAGTCAGGAATGTCGTACAATAACAAAGATCTCACTCTGTTTTTATAACCAAAAACTGAATTAGTTTGGAATGCAAGATGCTCATCTGCCAAGTCAACAGAACAGTCTTCCTCATGAATTAACCAGAACAAAGAGGATGATTATCAACAGCAGAAACACAAAGAAATGTCTCAATAGGTTAAAAAGGAATAGAATACCTGGATACAGAGGTGTATCCACAAAGTTCCCAGCCACTCTGGAGTTGAGAGATGAGTGCTGTATGATGAGGGACTGTTGAACGGGTTCAATCTGATAGATATCATTACTTGTTCTTGAGTGATGTTGATGAATACAGACCGATCCACTTTGATGGACATTCTTTATCGGACACCAAGCACCTGTGACATGAAGCAAGACTGTGCCTTACTTCACCAAAATAAAAACACATCCTATTCAGGAGTGAGAAATCCTTGGCCAGTTGCATATGTTTGGGCTCTCCATGAGTATGAGGTAGATCCACTAGGGGTAGGAATGGTTGAAACTGGGCCTTTTTTCTGTCTTCTTTCCCTCATGATGTTGTCATATGCCATGGATAGCTTGATGAATTCATCAATGGTTGCTCCCTCTCCAGAGCACTCAGGTTTGCTCCAAAGGTCCACAGACAGATTTCTGCAATAAATGGCCAACCAAGCAGGATTGTTCTAGCTGCTTCCTGCCACTGGTGCATGGGATTTGATAGGAAGCTCTGCTGCTGTCTCCTTTCCCTGCTTGATTTCATCCACTCACATCCTGATCCAACCAGCATGAGGGTTGTTGAACACATCCTGGATTGCAATACAAACCTGAGATGTGGATTGCAGGAAGGAACTTTTCTGGACCTTAAAGGCTGTTGCCAGCTCCAGCATTCTCCCCATCAGAAGGGACAGAATAAAACTGACTTGAATCAGCTTGTTTAGAAGGGAAGCTCTCAGTATGATGTTACAGGCACTTTTCAGGGTTCCTGTCATACCTGTTTGGCATTGCTACACTGGGCATGGCCAAAGTGGCCAGCTGGGGTTTCACAGGAAGCAGAAACAAGCAGTTCCAGTGAGGTGGCTGCAGCAGGAACAGTCTATCATCTAGAGCTTATAGGTCAACTCAGCAATCTGCCTTTTTTGCTTTCTCACAATTTCCAAGAGCTCTGCTAAATCCATGGAATGGCAAGTTATTCAAAAGAGAATGTTTTTTATCTTCAAGTGATGATT
Source organism: Chitala chitala (assembly GCA_025773905.1). NCBI lineage: Eukaryota > Metazoa > Chordata > Actinopteri > Osteoglossiformes > Notopteridae > Chitala > Chitala chitala. Next base: position 22,015 of record JABJVR010034923.1, read on the forward strand.
GCTATCTGGTTTTCAGGTGTGCTTAATTGATGTGAATGTGGCAACACAGTAGCATGTAAAAGTTTGTGGAATTATGTAATCAAATATGTAATTAAATAAATTCAAAATGTGTTTTATGTAAGAAGTATTACTGATGCTGGATGAGGAGGACAAGATGACAGCTCTTCAGTCAGTTCTGAGTGTCACGTCCTGCACCTGTGGTGGCCTGTCTTGGCCACTAGGTGTTTCCGCTGTTTCCTCTTTTCACCTCGCATTCCTTTGCACTTGAGGTTTTCTGGGTTAATTCTGTTATCATGATCACCTGTGTCCCATCACCTACTCCTTTCTATTTAAACCTTGTGTTTGCCTATGGTCCTTTGCCAGTTGTTAACATTTTGTGAGTTCTCTGTAGTTACTGCTCCCAGAATATCGTTTGTGGATTTTGTGAGCTTTGTTCTATCATTGTATATACCTGTTCGTTGTATTAAACCCCTACGCACATTAGACTCAACCCTCACCTTCGAGCCTCCGTTCCCTCCTGAACATTACACTGAGGAAGTTGTTTTAGCCAAGGAACCCTTCTCTTTGTATTTCTAATGTATTATAGAGATGCTAATCCAATATAAACATCTGTGATACGAAATGAACCTCTGACTAAGATACATGTGGACGTGCAATTTTAGATTTTGCCTTTGTATTTACAAACCTCCATTAATAAACATTTCAAGTTTGTTTTTGCTTTTTCTAGTTCTTTTGCAATTCTTAACTCTAATTTTTCAGAACAATCTTGTCTTTATTTATTGCACAATTCCTCTATATCCTCTATGCTCAATGTGTTATGAATATGGAACAACCAACATGTTTTATCCCTGTTACAGATAATGTAAATTACTTTGGAGTCATTAAAAAAAACTGAGTATCCTGTTAATACTAAACAAATTTACAGCTGTAATAAAATGTTTTTGGCTTTGATTGTGTAACATATTTTTATTATTCCTTCTAGGAATAATAACAAAACATGTAATACCATAAAGATTTACGAGTCCTTCAAGATGTAAAATGTGTACAGATGCTAGACAATTATCCCCATTGTATTGTCAAATTAGTCATAGACTGTTCTACAAAATAAATTCTCTGCAACACAACCAACAGCTGTCTAAAAAGGTTTTATTTTTAAAATAAAATATCATACCATAAATCCATACATCCATACCATATATCCCAGTGCTGCTGTTAGTGCGTGGTGGGCTAGCTGTCTTTCTGCATTAGTAGCTAGCATTCGACTTTTCAAGCCACAGGAAATGGCTTTATAATTCTGAAGCAGACAACAGGCAGATAGCACAGTTTAGGCACTTTTTTTGCATCTTGTACCCTGCGGTACTCAGCAAATGCTTTTTTCAAACTAGGACTCTTCATTCCACTAATGTAATCCCAAAAGGTCAGGCTTTGAGACGCGTACAACATTTTCTCGGCATTCTAGTCTATAATCATTTTCCTCTCTTCCTGAATTTACAACACAGGCATGTAAAAATGTTCAGCTCAGTAAACGAACAAGTTGTGTACTGTGTAGATGTCACTCCTGTTTATGTGATTAATGTGTTGTAACTTTAAAGTACTAATAATCTCTAAAATTTTCAAACAGTTTGCTCAATACTGTGAACTTCAGGTACAGACTGCTCTCTAGTTACATAATTCTTACATATGGAAATCTGTACTTTTTGGTGCTTTTACAAAGGTTTTCATACTTGCCACCATAACTGGCTGTAAACAAGCACCAGAAGGAAACAAATGCCCCAAGTTACAAATGTGTTGCAATTGATTTAGGAGTGAAAATGAAAATAAGCATGAAGGTGAACAAGGTTTATTGTCAACTCGGTTTTGCCATATCAATCAAGGAAAATCTGACATGCGCAAAACTGATTTTATATATTCGGTTATAGACCTCATTAATTGTATATGTCAGGAAACTTCTGTATTTCATTTGGACAATTAATAACAGTTACATTCAATGGGTAACTGGCTTTGTAATAATTTTTAATTTTATTAATTTAGACGCTCCAAAAACGATTTGCCTCACCCCCATCTTTGCCAATTAATCAGTTTTACAGCTGGAAACTTTCACCAAAGCATTTATCACAAAAGGGTCTGTGAGGGTGGGGTCACTTACATCCCCAACCATGTTACCTGCAGCTGTTAGAGAGGAGGGTACAGTTAATCTTAATTTGAGGAATATCAGGTTTTCCCAGTTGAGCACGAGTCCTTTAGGTGACAGAACACCATTCTAAATCATTCTTTTAATCAGACAGATGTGAGCAGCATGTACTACACATCATACATATCCTTGTGGGAAAGTCAAACAGCTGGTGAAGTTGCTGAGAGGACGACTCCGGGAGCTTCATTGAGTTTTCTCCAAGTGAGTCAGGAGTTGAGCTTTAGGTGGGTGACATTCAAGAGAATTTGGCACATGATGGACGTCGCTGATCTAATTCCCTTTAATGGATTAATCCTCCCTGCAGTCTAAACACGGATGACTAAGAGGGTACATAATTATGGAACTTGTTTTCAGGGTGACCGTTAATAGATCATAAGAGATAAATGTATTTAATTCCTTATTACCATTGCTATGTCATCAAAACTGTCTTCAGTGGAATACAAGTAGTGAATGAATAAGGCAGATTTGTATACACAGTTATGCAAGAATTCTGTGCATAGTCCTGGCATATAACCAGCATAGGTGACATGTGTAGTCTTGGTAATTTTTGTGTTTAACACAATAAAAATTAATTTTAGTGATGACATAATTTGGTCTGTGTACTGTTTCTAAATAAGACATTTCATATCAGATTAGTCATGTTGGCTGGGAATGCTAAACATTTTGTGAATCCTGCCAAGGGTGTGCATGAGCAAGTGTAAGCAACCATATAAGTGTGTATGGGTGCGGGCGTGCGTACGTGCCTGCGTGTGCACACACACGTATCTGGGGTTCAAAGACATGCGGCCATAGCCTACTGAGTTACAAGACAAAAGGATAAAGATCTGTGTCCCTCACTTGGGGGACTAATCTGACTTTTTTTCCTGACAGTTGAGGGTTTTCATCATAGCAGTACTTGCTACACAAATAGATACGCATATACTAGTTCTATTTATTTCTTATTTAGTTAAATTTTTACGTAGCAGCTTCAGATATCTGCTCATCTGAAGGATATTGTTTATAATGTCTTTGTGCATAGCAAATAGCACCTGCCTTCAAGGACTCCTAACTAATCATAGCTGCATACATCTGATTGAATCATTCAAACTGATCACATTCTCTGATGTGTGTTCCTTATGTGTAGAGAATGGGATGTGACAATGTTGGTTAAAATGACCAGGTTTGACTGTGCTCAGAAACAAGTTGTTTAGCCATTTGTGGGACAGGTGTCTATGATTCTTTTCCCCAGAAAACTTTCACCCTCACCTAACTCAGAACCTCCACTTTCCAGCTGTTCAGTTTTGTCAAGTAAACAAAATCAGGTCAAATAAACGGACAGGAACTGTGATGTAGATTTTCCGGTTCATTTTCTGTGTTTCATTTGCGTGAGGTAAAAAGTTAGGGAAAACGAGTAATTTCGAGCAACAGTAACTGTGATTTTGAAGAAAGGTGCTCTGTATCAGAATTTGTGAAGGCTGACGGAGCCTTAGCAAAATCTACAGAGCTGCAATGAAGACACAAGCCTGTCAAGACTCTGCTGGTCAGCTGCCAGTGTAAAGAGCTGATCACCAAGAAAGAATGTCTCGCTGGATTTCACACAGCTTTAAAAATGGACAGAACAGTTTTAATCTGTTCTGCTAAAGGAAATGTAAGTGCAGTACAGGTGCGGGTAAGTAAACCGAGTATCTCCTCATATCACAGTGTCTTTTTCACTTCTGCTGCTCACAAAGGTGGCAAACGTACAAATAAAATTTTTATTTACTTACATTGCCATAGGAAATGGAAGACTTATCTACCTAAGATTTGACTGCTTTGTTATACAGATGACAATGAACACAGTATCAGACATGTTTTCTTTAGAGAATTTGTGCTTTCTTTTGTAATTTGTTAAGGCTGGGATGCTTTTCCAACAAAGAAGGAGAGCTGGAGTTTGTTGGGTGTTTTATGAGGGGAGATATATGCAATTTTTCTAAACCACAATTTTCGTAAAAATGTTATTTGGGAGAATTGAGTGAAAATCAAGCATAAGCAGGGTTTTTAAGCCCCCAGCTATGTTATTCAGTTGTGAAGTGGAGACAGAACGATGAGATTAAAGGGGAAAGTCTGTGGCCTACCAGAGGCAGGGCTGTGAGGCTGACAAGTTCTCTAAAAGTTCAGGGATTATGCATGCAGGAGACAGACACCTGTGGTGTGCAAACATTCTCACTATAGGTTGTCGTCGATTTACGACCTATGCGATTTACGACTGTTCGATTTTACAACCCCAACTGTGACCGGTATGTCTGGTGAGCATTGCCCAAGTGGGTGTACGAGCATACGACAGTTTCGCCCAGCTACCGGCAGCATTAGCAGTTCCGTGTGCAAAGCTCAGTGTGAGCTCATACTTGGTACAGTGCACTTTCTCTGTGTTCAATTTCTGTGTTCACAACTAAGGGATTATCAGAAGGTTTATCTCTACTGAATAAACTTCGTGCTCATTTTGATGGAATGGACCCAGACACTGAACAACTTGCAAAGACGGACCGGGTGGAACATGATGCGTTTCGTTTGTATTGCGAAATGTACGAGGAGAGAAAGAAACAAACACTCCAGACAAAGCTCACCTTGTTTATAAAATACAGACTGCCCCGATCGCTCCTCCAGCCGCAATTATTAAATCAATTGTACAGTAGTATGCAGTGTTTTTGCAATTATTTTACATTATTAAATTAAATGTACAGTATTTAAAACCTGTCGATAGGAGCCTCAGTTGTACACAGTTTAATATATGAACGGTATTCTTTGCAGAGCCTGACTTACGACCAGATCGAGTTACGACCAGTCGGTCGCAAGTGGACAATGACCTGTAATCACACAGGTGTGTGGCAGTGTGTCACATGACACAGTAGTGTATGTCATTGCTGCCAGTACAGTTTTCTCAACCTGCTATCCTTATGGTCTTCCATGGACTTCCTGAATTCTCTTGGCCTTGGCCAGAGGTTCTGCCAGGTTGCTGTGATGACAGGGCAGGACTTTAAAAGGTACGTTCTCACCATGGGATATGCATCTCTTTGCTGTGGCTGGGCTCCTATAAATGTGCCAAGCTAGGCTTACACTTGTCCCCCTGACTGACAGTGGGTGGCAGAAGAGCTGGCAGGTGGGACAGTGGAACTGTGCCTGCTGCTGCCGCCAGTCAAATGTCCTGGGATCAGAAATGAAATGAGACAGAGTCCTTTTGCACACCAGCCCTCCTTTAAAATGTTTGTTTTTTCATCAAAATTATGTGTTCTTTGGTAATATTTTTTTTAATTATGACTTATGTTACATAGTCTTGATTCACTAATTTTTATGTTTGTATTCTAGTCGTCTCTAAGCATTAACAGCAAATTAAAGAACAGATTAAGGCATCATATTTAAAATGTTACATTGTAATATGACCAAGCAGTATTACTCTTGCTGGTAATATTAAAAGGTAAAAACTGTAATCAACATTAAGAAACCTCAGAAATAGCATATGTACGTATATTGTCACTTAATACACAATAATTTTTTTTTAAAAAGCATACTGTTGTGGCAACATGTACAACACAGTTTTAGGTAAAGGACGGGGGTGGGGGAGCAGTGAGATGGGCCACAGAATCAGAGGTAGGGTCAAAATATGTGGAGGTTTGCATTTCTGATTTTTACCAATAGACTACATGCCAATCTTAAAAACAGGTTTCCGAAAATGTAATTTTACATTTGTCTAAATGGTACTCATTTTGTTTATGTACTAGAGCAAATAATACATAAAGACAAGCCAAAAATTTAAGTTTGTTAAATTTTGGTGGGGCCACCAGTACCCCCAATTAACCCCCCCCACCCCCTTCCATGGACATAAAACTTTTTATTGATATGTGGAAATGCAATTTTGTCATTATCAGTAAGTACAGTATGTGTGTAAATGATAAAAATACATACATTTTTTTCAAACCATTCATTTTTACAATTTAAGCGACTTAATGAAGACCACGGTTGAGTCTTAATTAATGCATTTTAGTTTGTCATTATTAATCAGCATCTATTTATTGCAGGCATAGTGTAACAGAAGCAAGGGGCGTCATGGCAACGTGTAACAGAGGGAGACAGGAGGCTGGCATGGGGAACAGGCTGTCTGTGCTGTGGATTTCCCACAGGCTCCCGCCTTCACTCTGATTCAGGCATTTTACACCACAGCTCGACACCACAGTGTCACGCAGGCAGATGTGACACCTGTGACTGGCCAAAAGCGAGACGGCTGCATGTCCCATCTGTATGTCACTCACTGTTATACAACCTAACCTAAACTCTGCCTCTCTCCCCTAGCTGGCCACAAACCCCCACTTCATTTTATTTTCCCCAGTATTTTCAGCAGCATATAGGTCTGTGATAACAAGGTGGAATCGAAGGTCAGTCTGGGAGTGATCAATTAGATTGACACAAAAGCGGAGAGGCCAGTGACATATTCAGTCCAGCTACGGAGTGGAGCGATGGGGGCCGTGTGAGTGTGACTAAAAGCAAGTTTTGTGCCAAGCTGGAGCTGACTTCACACCTCATTTATTCCCCGCATCGGCTAATGCAACGTAACGTATTTCTTTTACGTATCCTAATCACATTTGATAGGTTGACTTATTCGCAAAACTCAGTTCCTCTGTGCTGCCATTATTGTAATTATTATCGTCCTCTTACTATTAATTTAATGAAGTTTATGTGGAGTGCAGTGACTTCTGGCAGCAAGCACGGAGTGGCACAGAGAGCATTCGTGTGTGTTTGCATGGCCATACGGTGCCTGTGGAGACTATTTTGGCTAAAGGAGCTCCTGACAGCCTGCAAGACATGATGTGAGCAGAGAGACTGCAGCTTTATAGTTATAGTGGGATTTTATTGGTTTAAGTGAAAGGGATGAATGAATGAATTAATGAATGAAGAGATGAATGAATGCAGGCTGGCCGTATCCTTGTCATGTAAATCGTCTTATAAATTAGGAATTACATTAAACCTGAAGAAAGAAAACATGGTACAATGCAACATGCTTGGCATTCTGCACCATCTTTTATTTTACATAGCACTTTTCACAATAAACTTACCAGAAAGCACAGATATAGGACATTATGTGGCATTACACTCATGAATTAAATAAAAGAGTACAGGAGAAAAATGAAAATTAACAATCCAATATATGCTAGCATTAAAGTTGAGTAATGACACGTGTCCAGGCAGGGTAAAGGTGTATGTTTTGGGCAATGCAGGGACTAACTACAACAGTGAACACCTTAATGACTGCTGAGTCCCCAAAGTTTAGAAGATGCAACCTTCCTAAACAGGAAAATGTCGTCCAGGCCCAACACGTTTCACCCTCTTCCACAAATCATGTAATAATTGTGTCATTATATAATTCCAAGAAAAGCTCTTTAAGTACAGTATTTTGCCATTGATTTTTAAAATCAATATATAGCTGCCCTGGTGGTTCAGTGTCATGCGGGACATTTTGGTTTCTGACCAATGCCACTTTGTACCCAGCTATTGAGAAATAGCTTGATGAATTTGATGTGCCTGTTCTTGTCCTAAGGGGGTAGCTCACGTTTCAATGTGATGATGATGTGTTCGTGCCTGTTCCACGACGGTAGTAATGTGCTCCTTCTTGCCCTGCAGGGGTGGTGATGTCCCCATTATTATCCTGTAGTAGTGGTGATAAACCGCTTCCTGTCTCAGGGTAGTGGTCATGTGGTAATGTGTCTGTTCCTGTCCTGCAGGGGAGGTGATGTGTCTGTTCCTGTCTACGGTGGTGATGGTTCCCTGCCCACCTTCGTAGAGAGCGTTGAGTGCAAATTTGAATACTTTCACAGTAATATGGGTGGTTCAGTTGAAAACTATTAAGGGATATTCTTACCTCAACATACTGCGGTTATGACAGTATTACCACTGTAGCCATTACCGTGTCAGTCTTTAGTGTGCACATTTTCACATTGTCCAGTGAAGAGACTGTGCCTGCATATCAGGGCAACATTGACTCCTTCCACACACTGTAAAATAGTACAGGAGATCTGCTGAAGATAAATGTCACAGACAGCACCATATCATTACACTTCTAAATTCAGTGTGCATTCTGCCTTGAGTAAAGGCAGGTATCTGCTATACTTGGCATCATCCATCATCATTGATTGTATGTGTTTGTATATACAGTCCATTTAGTGAAGAGACATCAGATGACGCATTATCATGTTTTCAACTAAGTTAATCATGTTTGTCCCCTGTTCCTCATTTTACAGGTTGTTCAGTAACATTTAGGTAGTGAGCTGGCAGACGTCCCTTCCTAATTTTAATCCTCTAGGTTTGCTAAATTGGTTTCACTTTCTCACAACCCTATTTTGTATTCTCAGTCCCTTGAACAGGAAAAAGATTGGATGACTACACCATCGGTGTGTATCATGTGTGTCTTCCACACTTCACACACACTTATGTACAGACATATTAACCACTGTCCATTTCTAATGCATTTTTCATGAATCTGTCAAACACCTGAAACCCAAATGACCACGACAAATTCTTGGCCAAAGCAGAGAAAGTATAAAAATAGCATTTTCTGATCAGCCAAGTAATGTGCTTCATACCTTGCCACCCTCAGCTGTTTCCTGAAGGCTTTGAGAGGGAACTGTGATTGCAGGCTCCATGACCAGGTGCTGAAGACACCTCGCTGGACCAGTGTGCAGAGCAGTTTCCCAGTGTAAATACATCTGCCCAGTAAAGCAAGCTGCAGCTTTCATTAAGGCAGGGGAGAAGGCTCAAGCCCAGCCTAGCACACTAGCAGGCCTTCTGGGAATAGCAAGGAATCAGAATCTGGGAGTCAACCTTAAGAAGCACCTAATATTCCCATACTGTACCATTACAGCAACACTTAGAGGTTGGCTGCCGAGGCTTCACCAGCAAACCTCTCAGCAAAGCACACAATCAGATGGGCATCACAGAAGTGAAGAAGAAGAGCCATCTGGAAAGGCAACAGAGCCGGTCTCAAGATAGCTGTGGATTAAGTGGAGTTAACCATGACACAATGCTACTCAGATACAAGTTAAGTTCTGATCAACCGCAGCAAGGGTGTTTGATGTTGCAATACCTGAAACATCCAGTGATCCAGGGAGAGGACACTGATGGTGTGTCTCAGTGTATTGTTATATGTGTCATTTTCTCTCTCTATATAAAGTCCTGCTCAGATTGTCAGATTGTTGAACACTAGGCTCAGTGACAGGAGTAGCTGATGCTGCAATTAATGTGTCAGTTGTTAAAAAAGACTGCACTCATTCCCAGCACCCAGGCACACTCAGTAGAGGGGCACCTGTGATCTTTTAAACAGGGATGTCTTTTCATACCCACATGTGGATGTCAGCATTGTACAAACCACCATCGTTAGGCACAAAATACACCCACACAGAGCATTACAGCAAAGTTAATGTGACATAAAAAATAAAAATTCAAACACAGATGACCTACTTCTGACTCCTGAATCACTGTTTTACAATTTCATTAAGAATCATTTTTCAGACATTTGGATACTCAAGTCCCTGGATGCTTAATATGCAGAACAAAGACATTTATTGTTACAAAAGAGATGTGTGCAAAATGCTGCATGATTACTTTGTCCAGTAAAAGCAATCTGTTCATAGGCACTTTGTTCAGCTGCTAGTTTGAGTGAAGTGAGACGCTTTTTACCAACAGGTCGTAATGTAACCAAGTCTAATGAGAATGTAAGATATTACAGGTGCAATATACAGCATGAATGCAGTATGTATGTCATCTGATCATCTAGGTTTTCAGGATCTGTGTCACAATCTGAGCTGTGGACCCAAAGGCCTCTATCTCCAGGCTGGCAGAGGCATGGCTGTCCCATGTGGGCTGTCCTGCCCAGTCCAGATGTTTCATTTTAGCCGTCCTCAGTTGGGCCGGTGTCCCTGTTCTTTCTAGCGCCAGTAAAATGGGCTCCATCCAGTAACCTCTGAGTTGTAGCTCTGCATTTTAAAACAAAATATAAAAACTGTCAACCCGCTATGTCATCCAGCTCAGGATAGAGCTCTGGTTAAACGCCTGAAGTTTTTAATGTAGTATTTACATCTAATTAGAAAAATAAAACTAAAATGATGAAGTACTTTAAGGTGTGTTGTGTACTGTATGCATGATATACACTGAACATTTTTAGTACCGTACTTGTCTGCAATATATAGCATGTTTGATATGCATAAACAGTTCTGAGAATTTCATATACTGCTGCTTAGGAGTTCATTTTCAAGAGAGAAATATTTTCAAGAACTCTAAGGCAGTTGATGATTATATTACAGCTTTATATTGTTCACTGCCTGCTTCAGTGCTGCTGTTAGTTTATGACGTGACCTCAGAGATGGAGGGTTCTTATTAAAGACAGGCTGTGGATGACGTCTGCTCCAGAGCATGAACACCATGTGGTGGCCTAACAAGCACATTCAAAACATGTAATTTGTTTTCTCAGCCCTCGCAGCAAATCCACATCCACGAAGACCCCGAGCCACAGTGAGGAAGAGGCGGGGACAATTCACGCCCGTGCGGTGTGTCATCGGGGTCCTGCGGAGAAAATACTCCATCGGAGGTGTCATCTTTACACGCCGTGAAAGGGACTCGCGTCTCACACATTTCCTCTGACGTTCATCCGCCTCTTTGTGCCTTTGCAGAAACGTTGCACTCTGTCATTATACTTTGGAGAAAAGGTTGTGCAGTGAAAGTACTGAGAATGAAGACAACCTTGAATCCCAGCCATCCGCTCTGAGATTAATGAACAGCAACAAATGAAAGAAAGTACCCTTTTTGTCACATAAAATTAGGACCTCAGAACAGCACGTCCCTCCACATTCAGGGCTAGTGTACAAATGAAAGCAAATATTAGGAATGATTGACTGGCAGCTATTACAAAATTTAATTTGTCGTGAATGGTCTGCAGAGCTTTGGTTTCAGGTGAAAGAAATATACTTTATATGCCTCTGCCTCCCCTGTCATGATGAAAAGTAAAAAACAAATAATGATTACAAATATATATATTAACATCTTTCCTCTTTGCTTTAAATGTAGTTTCTGTATGACTGTTCATTTAAATCATTTTTATAGTCAAAATCGCTAAATCTGCGTATGTCCTGTTCAAATACAAGGGAGAGACGTGATGTGAGGCAGTGACAACTTTAGCAGTCCTTCACAAACTGAATTAACCGCGTGTAATTATAGCCTGTTGCTATCTCTCTGTATGTCACCAATATAATGTTCATAGAAAGGATTAGGCGCTAGTTTAAGTGTCCAAGAAGAAGCAGCGCAGTTTGCATCGGTGCACTTTCTCCGCAAAACACAGCTCGCAGCCTTCACGTTGCCAGTCGGCCATCCGTGGATTA